>VYXB01004391.1:154339-245625 GCA_013397135.1 Pachyramphus minor
CCCGGCCCCGTCTGGCTGCAGCGCGGCCGCAGCTGCCGCCACACGTACGGTGTCGGCGGCCCGGGAGAGCGCGGAAACACCTGTTTCCAACATGGGGAAGGTGGGGAGGGAGGGCGAGCGGCGCTGCCCGGCCCCGCCGCGGGCTCCCTCCCCTGCCGCCGGCTGTAGCCCGGCCGTGCAGCCCGCGGGAGCGCCTGGCAGAGACATCGCGTTCCGTTTTCACACGTTCGGCTGAAAAACGCGTCTCGACCCTCTCCTCACGTGTTGTTTTTTTCCACCGTGTCCGTCCGGGGGGCAGTTATTGGGTGGGGGCGCGGCCGGGGCTGAGGCACCGACGGCCCGAGCGGGGGCCGGGGACGCGGCTGCGGGGCCGGGGCTGCGGGCGGAGCGGGGCAGCCACTGCGGGAGCGGGTTAGTGCGGGGGCTCCATGATTTCATCGTCGGCTGGCGGGGACTTGCCAAGAGCTGTTATGCCTCGCTGCGATGTGTAGCTTTTTCCTGCCATTTTTTTTTTTTTTCATAATAAAAGAGGGAGTGAAGCGGCCCCCCCACCCTTTTTTTTAAGAGGAAAAAAAATAGCCAAATGGATCAGAGAAGAAGAGGGGGGGGAGGAAAGCAATAGCCAAAGGGGATGCCAGTGAGGTGTGGCTTGCATTTAAATATCCAATATGTCAATGTAAGGGGAGTGTGTACGTATATAAAGTGCAGTTCGCATCCGACGGCGGGACACNGCTGGACCCCGACCTGCACGGCTTCCCCCCCGCGCTGGGCGCCGGGCTGCCCCTCGCCGACTCCCCCGGCTTCCTCAACGAGCGCCTGGGGCAGATCGAGGGGCGGCTGCAGCGGGGCTCCCCCACCGACTTCGCTCACCTCAAGGGCATCCTGCGGCGGCGGCAGCTCTACTGCCGCACCGGCTTCCACCTGGAGATCTTCCCCAACGGCACGGTGCAGGGCACCCGGCAGGACCACAGCCGCTTCGGTAAGGGGCCGGGGGGTGCCCGGCCGGGCCGGGAGCAGGTGCCCCGCGCGCACAACTAATTACCCCGCTAATATAAATCATCCCGGGACGGATATAATTGGCCTCCTAAACAAATGCTCTCACTCCCCAGCAATGCGGGAGTTTTTATTTCCAATTTCCTACTCTCCCGGCGCTCAGCCTTTCTGCAGGTGCACTAAAACGTGCCTTAGAAGGGGAGAAAAAAAGAAAAAGTTTAAAAAAAAATAAATTTTAAAAGGATGGTGACCAGGTCTAGCTGTCCCTCTGAAGTTAGCAGTGAGGGAGGCAAAAGAAAGAATGCCTCGTTGGAATTTCATGGAAATTCCTATGTTGGAAAAAGAAATTCCTCACTTTTTTGTTGTTTCTTTTTTTCCACTCCTTCTTTTTGGCCTCAGCAGATATTTGTGAGCTGCTTTCTTTTACTTGCATGAATTCCATTAGAAGAGCGTCTCCCCAAAGCGGGCAGGGATCAGATGGCTGGATGGGTGTCAGGACCTGGGTTTGGAAAGGTTGTTGGAAAGAAAAGGGGGAAGCTGAAGGGGGAGAAACACTAAGGGGATCTCGGAAAGAAAGGAGAAGATGGAACAATAGGCAGAGCACCGTGGATTTACCTTGTCGCCCAGGATACAGCTGGAAGACTGCAGCGCCTGTATCAGTGGCACACGAGATCAGGGATCTCTAATGAGACTGTATGTAATCTTCAAAAAATGCATCCCAAGCCACAGGCGAAGGAGTACAGTCAGTTTGAGCACAGCTAAGAGAAATTCCCGCTGCTCCAACATCTAGTGCAGGTGTCTGTGTAAGCTATCAACAAGTCCCATGCCAGTGATCTCAGCTATGTTGTCAACAGGTTGCAAGACGTGCTCACAAGACTTTTTATAGTTTTCAAGTGATTTAACTCCTCGGTGAAAGGAATTTTTTTTTTTGCCTTTACTTTTTTGCAACCAGTCCTTTCCGAATCTCCGGGAACTGCTGCCACTGCTATTGTTGGAGGGGTAAGGCAGGTTTTTGGAACAATTGGGGAAGCTTATCTCCGCACCACGCTTTCCATAAACACCAGGTGTGTGCTTAGCATGTCCCTGCCTAAATCAACAAGAAAGTCATAACCCGCTGGTCAGAGTCAGGCACTGATTTGCTCGTGGGGTGAGCATTCTTTAATTACCTCCTGAAAACACCCATATTTAACCTTTCACGCTGGGTTTCCACGTTAAAAGGACCGAGAGCAAACCCACTGTGTTTGATTGGTTTTAGTTCAACCTGCCACGTAGTGTTTCTGTTCTGCTATTGGTTCCTTTTACTAATCTTTGCACAACTAGACAGCCGGTTTCAAACAGCACCATTTGGTTTGGGTCCATTTTTTGTACAGATTGAGTAAAACAAGTGTATTTCCAAACTTGGAAAAACATGTTAAATGGGCTAAAACTTTTCATGCATTTTGTACACTGAAGCTTAAGTCACACAGTGCATCTGATAAATCGAAACATTGGCATTCCCTAAGTGTTTTAGCAGTCAGCATCCAGCTCTGTAAACTAGACCAGACTTCAGATATTATAGTTTTCTGCTTCAGGTTTTTCCCAGAGGCAGTGTAAAATAAATAGTTATTTGTTGTAATTGCAAGACAAAGCCCCAAAGGATTAGGCTGGAATCCTTGCATTCAGATAAAGTTGGACTAAGCCTCACTTCAGCAGAGACTCAAAGCAATAATGTATTGGCACACAGTATTCACCATCTGTGTTCAGTAGCCATGAATATTTAAATTCCAATGTTACTGGTATGGTTCATATTAGGATGTCATGTATCGATGCATTCCTAAATTTTGCATGCAGCATTCAGAAAGCAGTTACTTATAACAGAACTGGGCAGCCTGAGCAAGTCTGGGGGCTCCAAAACTGTGGTGGGGGATGCAGAGCTAGACAAGGGGCTCAGGGGAGCAGTTTAAAGCTGCCTTAAATCTTGAGGCATCTGGGGAAATACTTAGAAATCCTGTATAATGGTTCTGAGGATCAAGCCCCGTGGCTGGAAGGTGCTCTCTGATATTGTGAGTAGATAATTAACGTGCTCCACGGATGGCTGCGACACCACAGCTGAGGCACGTGTCCAGCTGCAGGTGGGATGGAGGGTAGAACCAGACTTGGCATCCCTATCTCTTAACTTGGAAGGGATTCAGGAATAGACAGGCAGATGTCCAAGACATCCACATCTTCCAGAGAGAAAAATAAAGAGCCAAAGCCCCAGTGATGCAGAACAGAGCCCCAGGGTCCACAGAGAGAGGTAAAGGGGGAGATCCTTTTTTACCACAGCATTCGGGGATGTGACTGTAGGACACAGGGGAGGTGGTGGCATCATCCACCCACACTGCCTGAGCAATCACAGGAACTATTCCCTCTCATCTGTCAAAGACTGGAGCCTTCCTAAATCACACCTGTCTTCTGGAATGCCATATTTTATACTTGTGAAAACACAGATTCATGCAAGAACAATGGAGCACAGCACATTTTTCCTAGAGGAAGCTTAAAGCAAAATGTGGTGAAGCCCTCTGGGATTTTTGAAAGAAATCGCATTCTCACACTAGGGAAGTGCCCAAATTTGCTCTCTGAACTGGCAGCTCTGGCAAAGGCATCCCAGAAAGAATAAAGTGTTTTCCAAAACGTATCTGTTCTCACTGCATCTGCTCAGAACCTTCCTATACAAAGAAATAAAGAATGGTCAAAATCTGGAGGGGGTGTGGACTGCCACCAGCACTCCTCTGATAACCCTTCTCGGAATGAAACCAAGAGGAATTCACCAGGGAAATCCTTGCCAGGAGGAACTGCTCTTTTTCTGCCTTGTGTCTCTTTTACAGCAGCATTCGAGTCAACCCAAGAGTGCTACTCTTACTGCAGTGGAGGAGAGAAAGAGGCCTTGAGTTTGCACTGCAGATGAATAAAGGCAGCAAACGAAGCTCTTCCCGGCTACAAACCTGCTCATGGATCTGTTACACAGACTCCAAGAGAAATGCTGCTGAAACCTCCAGAGAAAGTTTTGCTGCAATTTTGACACTCAGACTGTAGTGCACCTGTTGCTGAACAGTTGTTGAGGTTTTTAGCTGAAGCTTTAGGTTTGTAGTCATTAATACAACATCTGTTTCTGTACCCCAGCTCCCAAATATAGTCGTGTAAGAAGAGACAGGTGCAGGGAGCTGAACTGTTCTTTGAGGGATGGTTTAACATAAGGGAAGAGTGTGGGGGTCCAGCCACAGCAAAGCTTGGGGGGTTATTCAGTGCTTTGGTGGTAAATTAATCCAGTTGGAGTCTTAATCAAACCTCTCCAAGTCTTATCTGGAAAGGCTCAAGTAACAAACAAGAATGAATCAAAGTGAGAAAAAAAGAGGCAAGTCCTGGGGGAAAGAAAAAGGAAAGGAAAGGGGGGAGAAAAAAAGGCATGTTCTACCACAAAAACACACCGCTACAGTTGGAAAGAGAATTCTTGAGCTGGCCCCAGTGGCCACTCCCTGTGCTGCTAAAGATCAAATGTACGAAGCTGCAATTTTGTCTAGAATTGGAGTGAGTTAAGGACAGGATGGATATCCGCCCACATTTTTTCAGCCTTCACTCTGTCTCCTGACTTTTGTGGGTTTAAGTTACGTTCTTAATGCTGTTTCAACATAGTCATCTTCCGTGCATGTCTCCAAGTGCCACTCAAAGATCAGAAAAGGGGACTCTTACAAGGGATTGTCATGGGCACACCTACAAGAAATTTTGTCTGCAAAACCAGGGAGTGTCTATCCAACCAACACCAGAGGAGGGGTGTCTCACCTGCCTGCTCAGAGAGGAAAGATGCTGATGCAGCTCCTGGCTTCGTCCTTGCCAGGTCTTTGGAGTCCTGGATTCATCTGCCTTGTACAGAACGTGCTTGTGGGCATATTCAAGAGAAGCTCTTGGTTCCCCTGCCTCAGACCTCCCTCAGCACCATTTTTCAGCTTCCCAGGGGTGACAGAAGACAAAAAAACCCAAACAGAAACTGGTACTGAGGCCTGTGACTAATACCTGTGGGCATGTCCATCTGCTCTTCTCCAGGTATCCGATATTTTTCACTTCACTTGTCTCCAGCCTGGGAAAGACTCCAGTGTTCTTAGGTATCTCTGTACTCCTGTATTATTTTTTACACTCCCCTTGTTGTTGTCCATGTTCCTTCACCCCCTCCTTTCCCAACAGTGGTTGTGGTCGCTTCTGTCCTGTGGATGGGAAAAGAGCAATCAGCAGTTCAGTAACTCCCTCATGTGTCAGAACTAGCAGGGAGTGGAGGCAGGAGACCACCCCTCATCCTGCCCCTCTTCCCTCAGTGTTTGGGATTCTTTTCAGCTAAGAAACTACAGTAACTACTGAGGACCAAGCAGAGCAGAGCCAGGGGCTGGTTTGCTTTCCTGGCTTGGAAAGGCTGCCTTTGCTGCCTGCTCCTGGTGCCTCTGAAGGCAGGATGTGCCCCCAGACTGGGCTGTAGAGCTGGGCATATTTCAGCCTGTGAAATGTCTGCACTGGGCCATAAAACGTGTTTTGTGTTCTTTGCTTCCCTGTTTGTCTCCAGGACTTGCTGCTCTCAAGTCCATATTTCATCTCCCTCAGCACCCGCTCAGTGCAGGGAGAGATGGATTCAATGCACAAGCCCCAGAGTAGGCAGAGAAAAGGAGGACAGAAGGGCTGATGGAAAGTAGGAAGGCTGGTTCTTGCAGCCAGCTTGGCTGAGTCTGCGCCCAGCGAAGGGGGACAGAGGTGTCCATCGTGTCTGGCCTGTCCTATATTTAGGCAGTGATGCAGAGTCGTCTGAGAGGTGCCACGTCCGGGCCTGGCGAGCAGGAGACATTCCCTGGGCTGAGGGGACTGAGGGACAGCTCAAGTCAGCTGGATCAGGCGGCCGCTCGTCACGAGGTGCTCGCAGCCCGAGGGGCTGGGGGGTAACCTGATCACAGCACCAGTGGCTCAGGACTGGGTGTTTGGGGAGCTATACTGGGAGACCTGGAGCCACACTAAAGGTTAGAGCAACTTTCTCCTGTCAATGGAGACATCCAGTCGTTAGATGAGACGAGGAAAACCCTCTTCCTTCTGCCTCCCAGCCAATTAATTCAGCACTGGACACGGGCAAAGGCTGCCCGTGACCTCCAGCTAGGGAGTGTGTGATATCCAGAATAACACAGACCCACTACTGCCTTCGGGAGGTTTTCCTGAGAGGTTTGAAGGTCTGCACCACCTGTGATGTTGGGTAGGAGCTGTTTGTTTTTAAGTGCTTCACCGAGGATTCTCCTGTTACAAGTCTTTCCCCAGGGAAGCAGCTGCTGTGCCCCCTCCCGGCGCTGGGGTGCCTCAGGCAGACCCTGCTGATTACTTTGCCGAGGAAATGAGGCTGCCCCTCATTATTACAGTGTCTGACACCATCACCACAGGCTGAAGCCTGTGGCCAAAACAGTTGCTCTCACAGGGCTGGAGATGACTGGGACAGATGCTGCTGGATGGGAAGAAGCTGGCAGGAGGCTGGGACAGGCAGCAGGACGTGGAGCAGGAGGAGGGTTCTGGCACTAGCAGTGACAGGGGGTGATGGAGGAAGGACTGGCAGTGCCATGGCTCTGAAGGCTACAGAGGAAGATTAATTTTTACCTGTGTGCTTTGAAGCTGGATTTTATCCCTGTGACTTGTATATACATTTGGGGATGTCCAGTACCACACTGGAGTGCCAGGATGAAGATGATCTTCCCAGACATCTCTTCTAGTGTTTTTTTACTTGTTTTTTACTGAATTCATCACTTTACAATATGTGGGACTATCATCTCAAACCAGCAGCCAAAATCACTCTCCTTATGGGTGAAGAATAAAAAACAACATGGTAACAGACTTCTGAAATTTCTAGAGGCCAGGCACAAGTTTCTACATCTGTCTTCTTGGTGATAATGAGGAAAAAAATCCAAACCCAAAACAACAAAACCTTGCAAAGCTTTTCTCATTAGCAAAGGTAATCCCCATTGGGCAACTCAAATTCACAATGTTGGGGGGAAGCCCAGACTGGAAAGTGGAACACTGCATGCAGATGGGACTATAGATTTAAAAACAGTGGGTTTATTTATAAGGAAAACAGGGTCTGTAGGAAGCTTTGCAAAGGTTGGGGAAGGCGGGTTTGTGTTTGTCACTGCAGCCTGATGTTGGTTTGTTCCTGTGTCTGATTTGCAGTTCTTTTCTGTTTTAGGGATTTTGGAGTTCATCAGCCTGGCAGTGGGGCTGGTGAGCATCCGTGGGGTGGACTCCGGACTCTACCTCGGCATGAACGAGAGAGGGGAGCTCTATGGGTCGGTAAGTGTGGGGTGTGCTGATCTCAGCCCTGGAACCCCCAGCACTGCAGCCTGGGGGCTGTGGCATGAGCTGTGTCTGTCACCTTGGGCTGCCACACCCCCCAGCCTGCCCTGCTGCCACTGCTGTCACAGCATCAGTGGTGAATATGGGATGGGTGCTCACTGAGGTGTTGGCTCTCAGGAACAGTGTGGCAGTGGCCCAATAAAGACAGGGGGACATTTAGCATAAAAGCAGGAGATGCTGGTGTGTTCTCCCAGCCCCAGTAACATCAGCTGTGTGCTCTCCTTGGTCAGGGTCTGCACCTATCTGCAGATTTTATCTTTGTGTTACAACCCTAACCAACAGAAACTCCTTTTAGGAGTTTAGGGTTGCTGTTCCTAATTTCCTAGAAATGCCCTTTTCAGTCTGAAATTTTCCCTTTTTGACCAAAAAAACCCAAGTGTAAACTCCTTAAGTGTTATGACTTGCAGTCAAAATGCCAGGTCTTAACAGCTGAGCAGAGGTTCTTCCCACAGGTTACTTTAATTCAATTCCCAATTACTTAGCTCAATTCAATATAAGAGAGTTATTTCTAGTTAGCTAGAACAATAATTTCTAATTTGGAAACTTAATTGCACTCCAGAGAGCCATTCTAAGCTCCTTTTTTTTGTAGCTGCTGCACTTCACTGATGCTTTCAGGTGCCCCACGTCCTTTAATTCAACACATCACCTGTGTGTGATTTTTTAAAAATGTCACTTTCTACATCCTAGAAATCTATCCTGCCCTGGGTGAGGATACTGATTTTTAAGGATGGATCACAGTAAATTTAAAATGAAATAAAATAAACCAGTTTTAAACCAAAGTAGAAGGCACATACTTCCTCTCACCAAATCAGATCAATCACATAGTGTAAAAATTTAAACTCATGTACTCTGTGTAGAGAAACCTTCATAAAACCTCTGCTTAACAAACAGCAAATCACAGGTTTCCATCATCTTTCCTTCTCCTATTCCCACCTGAGGCTGTCACAGACCCTTTCACTACTTAAAATGTAATTGCTGATGTTTATATGAGATGTTTGCCCAAAGAGGTTGTGGAGTCCCCATCCCTGGAAGTGTCCAAGGCCAGGTTGGACAGGGCTTGGAGCAATAACAAAATGATCTTTAAGGTCCCTTCCAACCCAAACCATTCTATGATTCTCTGATAATCAAATACCAGCATGCACCAGTAACTATTCTTTTCCCACCTCATTTCTCTAATAATGTCTGCCCTAAACAGACATTAAATGCAGAGACAGTGGTTAAATTACAAGTTATTTATTAAATTACAAATGACAGATAAAAAAGAAAATCACCAGGATTCCATAAAACACAAAAAAATCCTGAAGCACACTTCAGAAAGCAGGGCTGGATCAGCACCTTTCCTGTCCAATCCCAAGGCTGCTCAGCAGCTCCTGGAGTCACAGTTTTTGCTTGTGCCTGCTGGAAAGGAGGACATGAGATCCCTCTCTCTGCCTTCAAACCCTGCAACTCTGTTTGTGAACTGAGTTTCATGATGGGTTAATTAAATTCTAGAGCCTGTGTTCATGTTACAACACAGGAACAAAAATAGAGTAACATTTTACAGCACTGAATCTGGAAACAGAATTGACCTGAAGACATAATCTTGGGAACTGTCCCTGCCCATGGCAGGGGGTTGGAATGAGATGATCTTTAAGGTCCCTTCCAATCCAAACCATTCTGGGATCTTGTGCCCCAGGCAGCACCCTGACTGGACACTGCAGGGACACAGTCAAACTGCTGCTCCAAAGTGTGCTGGAGTCACGAGCCAGGTCCCCAAATAACCCTGGAGTTTTAAAATCTGGGACACGTGGGCTGTACAATGATGGCTTTTCGAACTCAAAAGCCACTACAGTATTCTTAATTAAAGGTCCATAAAACAGCCTGACAACAGCATTTGCATTACAATGGTATTTTGGGACATCACAGTACAGCGGTATTTTTAAATTTTCAGCAAGTTTATTATTTCCCTGTGTGCCAGTTTTGCCTGATCCGTGTGTTGATCCAGCCATCCCCCACCATCCCCGCAGCGACACGTGGAGTCCCCTCGGGACACACGGCCTGTCCCTGTTAACCTCGTGCCAACACTTCTGCAGAGCTTCCCAACCATTTCAGAAGTGCCACTAATATTTAGGGCAGCAGAAGACACGGGCAGCACCTTGTGTGCTGCCTGTATGGTGTCAGGTTCAGTGGGGACATCCCAGGGCTTGGAAAGGAATAAATCACACCTGGCAGAGACACCCCAGACTCGCCAAACATTTTCCACAAACACTGTACTCCAAACTGCCCAGAGAAGCAGGGGTCAACAGGGGCAAAGCAGCAGCACAGAGTTCAGCCAGTCATCAGGTTCCAACAAATTCTGAGTAAATGGCATCTGAGGGGAGGGACAAAAACAGTCTGTGTTTATTGACGGGTCTGGGAAGAGAAGCCCACGGTTCCCAGGTCTCAAATGGCCAGGGCTGTGGCTTGGGGCTTTTGGAGGGCTCACAACTTACCTCAGGGTTTATTTAATTAGCAGCAAAACATTGAAAACAGGTTCTGAGCACAGGTGAACTCCTGGATCGTGTTACAAAACATCTACTGCAGGCAGTAACATTTACTGAGCACTCCCTGTGCTGTGGGTAGGACACATTCCCTGCCTGGAGAGCTGACAGTGTAGTACAGTGTGTGTAATGTCACAGCACCCTGCACTGGCTCACTGCCTTTCATCCAAAAGGGCTCCCATATCCCCCTGGCAGATGGGATGGGATGTCTGGTCCCTCTGTGGTCTCTGGCAAAGCCACCCCTGTGTCCTTGTGGGGCAGGGGACACAGCCCCACTCCCCACTGCAGCTGGGCACATCCCAGTAGCTGGCACGTGGAGGTGGGAGGGAGAGGGAAGGAGCACTGGGCATGAAGCCATTGTCAAAGGGCTGCTGCTGACAGCCCAGCTGGAGGGAAAGGCTGGTTGTGGCCATGGTGACATCCATGCCCCCATCCCAGCGTGGTCTGACATCCTCAGGGCACTGCTTCCCATCCCTCTGGGTCTTGTTATGGCCTCCCATCAGAGCCCCCTGGCACTCCAGAAGATGAAACCCTCAGGAATGGGAATTCATTCCCATTGCAGCGCCCTGGACTTCCAAAGCAGTGCTTGCCCCTCTTTTCCTGGTCAGACCCTTCAGATGTGCTGCCTGCTGCTTTGTCACCCAAGAGAGGCCTTTTGGGATGTGTGGTACCTTGCAGGGGGCTGCTGCAGCCCCTGCACAGGATGTGTCTCTGCCTGGCAGACGAGTCTGATGTTCCTGCCTGTTTGATTTATTTATGGGCACAAAATGTCCACCCTCCTTCTGCTCCTCTTTCTGTCTCCTTTCTCCTCCAACTCCAGTGGTCCTTGGGTCCTGGCTGGTGCTCATTTCCCTCTCTCAGCCAGGGGGAGCGTCCCCAGCAGCACAATCCCCCCTCCTCAGCGCAGCCAGGAGAGAGCAGCTGGGAAAACGATGGAAAAACCAAATCAGGAAGTGGGAAATTCTTTTCTCTTTTAAATTTTTGATGGCAGTGTGTGTTTGCTCCCCCCTGCAGAAGAAGCTGACCCGGGAGTGTGTTTTCCGCGAGCAGTTCGAGGAGAACTGGTACAACACGTACGCGTCGACGCTGTACAAACACCCCGACTCCGAGCGCCAGTTCTACGTGGCCCTCAACAAGGACGGCTCCCCCCGCGAGGGCTACAGGACTAAGAGACACCAGAAATTCACCCATTTTTTGCCCCGGCCTGTGGACCCTGCCAAAATCCCTGCCATGTACAGAGACCTCTTCCACTACAGGTGATGGCTCCTGCAGTCAGTGTACATACGTGGGCTCCCGAGCTTTTTCCCAGAGCACTATATCAATAGTCATTCCATCATTCCTGTAAGTGTAGATGGCCTAGGGAAGCACTTCCACTGAATTCAGACACTGCTGTTCCTCCTTGTTTGCAGCATATATCAAACCTGGGTTATTTATGGGGCGGGGGCAGGGGAAGGGAGGGAACCCTACATTTAATCTTTCATTCTCATTCACTTCCTTTACCCGGTTGCTACGTGAGAGGCTGAATATTCAATGTTAGGGTTGCTTAAAGGAACAAGCAGGTGAGCAAACCTGTTCACTGGGGGGAGAAAAAAATCCCAAACCAACCTAAAAATGAAGAGAAGGAAAGAAAACAAAAGATCACAGAACTGCTGCAGATGCTGCTGCTGAGCTGGGATGGTTCCCTGCTAAGGAAAAGCCTTTTGAGTGGTGCCCTGCTTGAGCAGCCTGGGGAATTTGCTACATGGATGATGCTCCATGGACTGGTCCTGATGTGTGGGGTTCTTCCTGCTGTTGGGGTGGGAATGGGGCAAGGAACATTATTCAGATGTAAGCATGGATACTGTGCATAAGGACAAAACTATTTATAAAATGTATATGATATTTATTTTATATATTTATTTATTTCAAAATAATTTTATTTTTAATGAGAGATGCTATGACCGGATTTTCATCAGGAAGAATAAGGTCCTACTGAAACAGGAAAAAAAAAGAGTTTTAAGAGCTTATTGGCAATAAAATTGTCTTTATATTGTAGATTTCTTGCTAGCCCTTTTTTTTGGCTCTCTTCAACAATTAACCCAGTATTTCCCCTTCAATATGGACATTGAGACCACCTCTAAAAGGGCTTTGGATGGTAAAGATCAATTACCTGAGCCCCAAACTGCTGTAGAAGGATGACAGCAAATTGCAGGAGCCTGGGAAGCACCGGTGCAGCTCTGGGCAGGAGTTGTGGGCAGCTGAAACCTCGGGGTGTGACGCAGCCACTGTGGATTTACTGTCCTGTTCAAACCCAGGAGGAGAAACATCTGGAGCATCTGCTACATTTTGGATGGATTTGCCATTCCTGCAATGAAAGCACCACATCTCTCATGACACTTACCTGACGCACCGTGAAGAAAGCAACAAGAGCAAATTGAAACCCTTTCATTTTTAAGCAATTCCTGTGGATGAGGATCATCCCTGCAGGAGCTCGTGGCCCTGTGGCCTCCTCTGCAGAAGCTGCCGGGTCACACGGTGCCATCACCTTTCCTCTGCCTCCAGCGGGGCTCAGCCCCACCCGAGTGAGGCCAGGCCGGGGACACTCCCGGGGCAGCTCCCCCTGCAGCCACCAGGGCCCCGGGGACACCAGTGCCTCACGTCTGCTCTCACTGCCTGCTTGGCATGTCACAGATCTGCGGGGGAAGCTTCCAGGAATGATCCCCGTTCATGTTTTGGCCCCTGTGATCGCAGAGAGGGGTTTCAGCACGAGGTGGGAGCAGGAATGTGCAGAGTCACTTTGCAGCACGGATGGTACCAAACGGGGTTGTCTGGAACGTGCAAAAATCTGAACAAATACAGCTGTGGTGGCTTTGGGTTGGGGTTTTCCTTATCACTGCTGCTTTGTTCACAGTGTTGTTTCTCAACCTCCTCCTCACAAAACAGTCAAGGTAAAATCTCAGCTCCTTCAGCTTCAGTGTGTGAATTCCCAGGACAATTTCACTGACCTAGGGGATGATCCACACCAGCTTCTTCATGAGCTGCACCACTAAGGGCAGTGGCAGCTGGTGCCCAGCTCTGCTCCCAGCTGTCTCTTGCCCTCTCTGCCACCTCCTGTGTCCCTTCGCTGTCCCAGCAGGTCCAGCAGCCACCAGACAATGGGCTGGGGATGGAAACGAGGAGATTATAGGAGCTTTACCTTCAATGATCCAGACATGAAGGAATTTAATCCCGTGTTTGAAATAAAAAGTGTTTATTTAGCTTCTTCCTCTGAGTCACTGCTGAAACATCTCCCCCCAGCCGCACGCCGGGAGCACGGTCGCTCACGAGACGCGTCCTCAGGTGCACTTTTGACCTTTCCCTGCGTGAAGGGAAATCCCTCTGCCCCCCCAGGATGATCCTGACTCCTCCAGCCTGGGCTTTTCATTGCACTTGAAGATAAATCTGGTGGTCAAGATCCTTCCCTGTTTCAAAATGAAAGTCAAAACGTGATCTCAGCAATGCCAAGTACATTTTTCACCAACTCAAAGGGAAGATGATGTGGCCTGTGGGTGCAACACTGGACTCGTTCATCTGATACCTGACTCGAGGAACTGCTGCAGCAGAGCCTCCAGACACAACAGAGGTGCCAGGGATGCTGTAAAAATCCTTTTTGGGATCTGGGTTCAAAAAACTGATACTTGCAAAAACCAAAATCCACAAAGAATTTACTGGAAACCCCTTGATAAAGGTTGGTGTCACCTCCCGTGTGGGCATTTGTTAAAGGGGGAATTCAGCATCACTAAATCCCACCTGGATGGTTCTTTCACAGGAATCTGCTGGGTTTGGTCCTGGTTTGACAAAACAAAGACCTGAGGGACTGACAGACCTGGGAGCTGAACGGCAGCACAGTGAACAACCACAGACTCTGGGTGCATTTTGAGTGGCGTGGGAGCAGCCAGTGGTGGGCAGGGGGTTCATGTGGACACACTCCCCTCTCTGGCCCATCCCCTCCCATCCCTGTGGAGGAACGGGCTGTTCTCCTGTCCAGCTGTCACCCCACATGGAGCCACTGACTGTCCTTTGGCTTGGAGGTGTCCCAGGGCTGCAGATGGATCCTGCAGCTGAGCAGCACAGGGAGCCTTGGCCGAGGGGCCTCTGCTCCTGAATTGCAAAAGAAAATGTCAGTGTTTGTTTGGGATCTCTGTTTGTGTGGTTTCCATGCGGTTCCAACTCACAACAGCCAGCTGGAAAACTTCTCCCAAAGGGAAGGCAAAGGCTAATGCAGGTCCCCACTGCCCACACCCCCAGTGCTGTTCTACACACAAAAGGCTGCGGGTCTGGAAACACCACAGCAAACAGGACAAAAGGCATCGCTTGCAACCCTTCTCCTTCCACCCCAGAGGGGTGGGCACGTTGGACAGGAAACATTATCCCGGGACAACTGTGCAGAGCAGGAGAGAGGGTGGCACAAAAAGGTGGGAAAGTGCTGGAGTCCGGAGGGCACAGAAACAGGGGGAACCCCTGTCTGAGGCCAATGTGGAGCCAAACACAGCAGCAGTGCCCATCTGCCCGGCTTTGGCACGTGATCCGAGGCACAGGGATGGACTGAGGACACAGACCCACAAGTGGCAACATTCACATGCCCTCAGGGACATCCCAGGAGAGACCTCACAGCCCACAGGGAGCTCTCCTGGGTGGGATGTGGGGCTCGGGGCTCCTTTCTCCAAGGAGGAAAAGGAGGGGAGGCCCCAAGGACCTGCCTCCTGTGGAAAGAGCAATGGAGAGCCCAAAACTGCAGAGGGAGTCCAGAAACTTGGTGCTGGAAGGCAGGGAAGGTGCCCTTCTGCTGCTGTCCCACCTGGCTGTACGTCCAGAGAGATGTGCCACAGCTGAGATGTTCCTGAAAGGCCACTCAGGGATAGAGTATTCCTGAAGGAGAAGGGTTGAAATTCCTATTGATGAGGAGAGAAAGACATCCACACCCTTTGGGACAGCACTGGTCATTGATTTTTTTTTTCCCAAAGCAAGTAAGGGCTTCAGAGTTGTTAAATTCTCATCATGGAAAACACCACAGGTGTCACCTCATAGCTGTGCTGGGTTTGAGCAGGAGCCCTGCAAAGCCAAATCCACCGAGGGGTCTCAGGCTCTTCCCTCACTGTACCAGGAGGTGTTTGGCCCCCACGATGCCCGTGACCAGGAGGGGCAGATCATCCACCTGCACTGGTGCTCACAGGTACCAGCCAGAACCCCCAAAAGGGGCAACACGCTTTGTGCAGCTGAATTACAGAAGGAGCTGTCCCTGGATCAGGCTTTGAGCAGTGCCCAGGTATCAGTCACTGTCTCACACTCCATCTCAGCTGGTTTTCACACACACCAATCATTACATACGGAGCCAGGGCAGTGTTTGAGATCAGCCCTTGGAAGTGGCTGAGTCCAGAACCCCAGGGGTGACTCCACCACCTGTGCTCACCTTCCCCAGCCCCTGTCCTTCTCCAGGACAATATCCCCATGTCAGGCCACAGCCCTTTCCCATTACCCTCCTCCACTCACCCCCTCAAGCCACTTCATCCCTGGGGAAAGCAGGAACAGGAGCTGTGACAGGATGAAACAGCTTTTCCCCGTGTCTGCTGTGTGGTGGCTGCAGGCACAGCAGTGACACAGGGTCACACACAGTCACCCATCCCACCTGCACACGGAGCAAGAGCTTCTCCAGAGCCTCCACTGCAGCACAGCTCTTCCCAGGACAGGTTTGGATTGAATCCTGATGGTGCCACATGTCCAGGGTAGGTTCTGTAGCACAGAGGGACACAGGGGGTCACTCACCACCTCAGCAGGTGCTGTGTGATTACATGGCTGGTGCTGCAACACCACCCTTCTGCCACACTCCTCAGCTGGGAACGTTTAGGACATTTGGCTTTCCATAAATGTTGAAAATTTATCCAACTTCAAAATCATTTTTTGCTTGAACTGATGAATTCAGTTTGAATTCTCTGTGCAGTGATTCTGCTTTCAAGGAAAAGACAAAAACAGCTCGGGGAGGGCACTCAGCACGTGACACATCAGCACAATGTGGGAGCAACTCAGCACCTGTGCTGGACAGGGGACTTACCCAGGACAGGGACAGGCACCATGCAGCCTCCCCATGCACGAGTGTCCCCTGCCCTGTGTCAGTGCTGAGCCAGGCTGGCAGTCCCAGGGCTGTTTGAGAACACAGTGCCCCCAGTGCAGTGCCCACAGTGCCCCTTGGAGCACAACGGGATCATCCTCACCCCACAGCGACCCCACAGCCCTTCCTCAGCTTCCTCCCCGAGCAGCAGGAGCCACAGAAAACCCTGCAGCACAGGGAACAAGGGTAGGGCAGATTTCAAACACAATCATCACACAATTTTTTTGTGCAGGAAAAAGGGTTTTTTCCCTAACAGGTGGGATTTAATAACTAAGGCAGGGAGAAGTACAATTATGAGGTTAAAATATGGCAGCAGGTTGTTCTGATTTGACCAAGGAGAACTTCACCTCACTCAACCATCTCAGTGCAGGGTGATCTCACTTCACACTCTGGCAGAAGCTGCTGTTAATTAATAAAACTTGATCTGTACCACAACTATTTTCCCTAAATGAAATCAATGGCTACCTCTGCTGCTGTAGAGTTTAAACTCAGCACAGTTCTCCAAAGACACTGAGAATCCCTCGGAGTTAACACTGGGTTGTGAATGTAGAACAAGGCACGTTCATGTATTTTGGTCACTTTATTAAATGAGATATTAAATAGTTTAAGTTTCAACTACTAAAACAGCACTTTGAATGGTGAAAACACAGATAGTATATCATCATACTTGAATGCTTCTTCTCTTTAAAAACACATTTCCAGTCCTTATATATATTACAAAACAGCCTTATAGGAAGAGGGGACACCTTTTCTATAGTACTTAAGATATTTAATACAGAACTGAAAAGCCATCTAATAGAAACAAAGGCAAGTCTTCACAGCTGTATGATTTCAGCAGCCAAAGCTGGTTGATGGACTGAAACATTACTATACAACTGGGACAAAACATATACAATATCACGATACTAAGCAAAAACGCTTTACATCCAAAGGAATAAACAGGTTACAAAATGTGGATAATTTAGCAGGCAAAACTGTATTACAAGCAACATTTTTATTCGTCATCTTAAGCCATTTTATCTAGTTAAAACATCTAAAACAAATATAAAAATGAGCCTTTTATTATCTTACTGATGTATGTTCTGTCTTTAAGTACTGGTTAAAGCCTGATGTTATACTCAAAGCACATTGTTATGCAGCTAAAATGTCGAGTGAGAAACACGTATGCAAAGTGGTCCAGGTTTAATTCCAATGCTTATCTCGGATTCCTTCTTATGCATTAGTCTTCTGTTATCCATGGGTTTGTCCAGAATGAAATAAAATGTGCCTTTCAATGTTGCCTAAAACTTCCACATTTAAGTCTTTGAGTTACTGTAAAACTCCATCCAACAGTCCCAGGTTTGGTAGAAAGTACTTCTCTTATTCACGTAGGAATATCGGTGAGAGTTGCCCAGAGTACATTTGCCTTCAGATGTTTGTCTCAAAGTCTCATGGTTTGTTTCTTCTAGTGCAGACACTTCTTTTTCTCTCCCTCCCCCCAAACCAGAGTTAATTGTAGAGCTGGCAGAGCACTAGAACACACTGAGGGGCTTTTGTATTATCTTGTAATCAAAGAGTCCAAGACAGCAACTTGTCAGCTGGGTTTGCACCAGACCAACCAACCTCTGTCCACATCACACACCAAGTGTCAACCACAAACCCAAACATCGGGTAAGATTTGCATATTGAGATGCAAAACCCACTTGTCCATTCAGGGCAAGAACTCAAAACCCTGCAAGAAACTTTCCAGAAACCAAAACGAGTTTAGTTCACGGCAGCAAGTCAGAAGAGTCCAGCACTACCTGGAGCCAACCTCTCCAGAGTCCTCTGTCATGCACACACCATCACCTCAATGTTCCTGCCACTGACTTCTACCCCCAGATTATCAACTTTTGTTTTGGGGGGTGTAAGAATCAACCAAACTCTAGTCAAAGAAAAGCCCTATTTGTATTTAATGAGATCTTCACAAGCACAACAAGTGTGGGTAAAGAGAGTGTTAATGATATAGAAGAAACCAGAAATTTACCTCTGGTCTACATTAGACACCCCCCCACCACCAAAAGAGAACAAAAATACCCAAGCTCCTTGTGTCCAAACTCATGTTTTCACACAATGAAGGGGGGTGGGGAGGAGTGCACAACGAAAACTCTATTAATAAAGTCACTTCACGGTTCTGGCAGCTCTGGAAGTTGCTCCAGCACTTTCTCTGTTGATTTCCCAAGGGCAATGGTGCTGCCACACTCAAGGTGTTTCTCCAGCAGCGTTTGACCCTGGCCACCATCACTGTTTTAAGCCCCAGTACCAGGCCCTGGCCGTGTTGGCCCATCTCCCATTGCCGGCAATGGGGAGAGACAGTAGCACCAGCATCACGGAGTTACCAGAAATGTGCTTTGTGTTGGACTCTGCATCAAGGGAATTCGTGTGTGAAGGAAAAACATCTCCCACTCTGAGATCATCAGCTGCTATTCCATCCCATGGAACTGAAAATAAGAAATAGCAGAAGACCAGGGAAGGCCAGCCCTTCCCCAGCCGTGGTTAAGGCTGGATGCACAGTGTCTCTGTGACTCAGAAGGTTCAGAGCAGTAGTATTTACTAATATTGCACTCAATTCTGTTTCAGAGAGTATTTTCAGTTCCTGTTTCATTCAGCACAGATGATCCACACTAGTCCAGACCTCAGTCAGAAGGAAACTGGACTATTTCTGTTATAACATTCCCACTAATAGAAAAAAGGGGTAGCGGAAAAGTATTCCATAATTTGAGGAATCAACTCTAATCAAGAACTCAGCTGTTTACAATTCACATATGTCAGACTGAACATACAGACCTGCAGTCCTTCCTAAGCTTCCCAAAGCTTTGCAGCCATGAAAAGCAATTGTAGGAGTTTAGACAGGAAACCTGTGGAGATGCTACTGTAACGGGAGGACTTGTTTTCACTGAAAACAACTTGTTATCTCCTGTACTCAACATATGTAAGAAGATTCTAGGCAACATCACTGACAACAGGGAAAACATCATGTCCTATTTAAACAAAGCTGAAACACTAATATGGAACATGGCATTTAGGGGGAGCAACCAAACAATTCTTTTTAATTTTTTTTTTTTTTTTACAGTTGAGTTCTGTTAGGCCATTGATTCCTAAAAAAATAAAAGTTCTTTCTCTGATTTTAACAATCCTTTAGGCTTTTAGTGCAAAATCACATTGATTTCCCTTGGGAAGGCCCTGGATTTTTGCCTCTCATTGGGGGTGGTGCTCGTTGTAAAGGTGGTGGCTGCATCCCACCAGATACTGACTGATACATTCCTCTCACATCTATCCCTTGGTAGCTGGAAGGATTCATGATTAAATTTGGAGGCTTTGGCATCATGAGGTGGCCCATGGCTGCTTGCTGGTAAGACATCTGCTGCTGCTGCTGCTGGTTGTACTGGTGCTGGAGCCGCCTGTTCATCAGGATCCTCTGGACACAACCGATTAACTGTGAAGGGAGAGCAGAGCTGGGTAAGTGCACGACCCTCTCAGTGCTCCAAGTATCAGGTTCAGAGTTAAAAATCAATTTGTTAGGGACAGCATGGCTGGGGCAAAAAGCCCCATTGTTATCACCATCCCTAATGTGATGGCATTCACAAGCCCATTACTGGAGAAACCATTTAGTAACACCATTTAGGGCTCAGTTCTCCCATGACTTGGCTATTGTGTTGCAGGCAGCATTTAGGTGAGTTGCCATGGCAACATGCACTACACTGTGAAATTATTCCCAGGTATAAGTTACAACATCATTTGTCAGGTACCATTTATCTTCCCTTTGAAAGTCCCACATGTGGACTGTCAGTGTTTGCCTGAGAGAAAACTCTTCCCACTGACATCATCTGGGCCACTTTCAGATTCTGCTAAGTAATTTTAAGCTAAAACAACATTACCAACACTTTCTAAGGTGTATTTTGTAAGTGGCTCTCTGAGCTCTGGGAATCAGATTTCTCTTTAAACCTCATGACCTTGCAGCAAACCAACTTCAACTCAAAAACCTGGTGAGTATTTGTTTATGGCCACGGAGTCCCCTCGCTGAGGCAGAGCAATGCAGCCCAGCACACCCCTGACCCACTGCAGCACCTGCTGTGAGAGATGGTCCTGCACCTAAACACAGACTTGCACTTCTTGAATGAGCACAAACAACATCTCAGTTCAGACATGGGCAGTGGAGACATAAGTGTAACACATTTTACCATCTGCTGTTTCCCAAGGACGTCGTTGTAAATGGCTTCTCGGCGCTTGACATCCAGCTCCTGGCTCGCCTGCCTGTTCAGTGCCAGGGCCTGCACTTGGCTCTCGGTGAGGGTGACGTTTTCTTTCCACTGAAAGGCAAAAAAACCTTCTTGGCCCTGGTTGTTTTAACAAAAGCCTGATGGCAACTGAAGTTTTGCATCATGTTCAGAGTCACATCAAGAGTTAAACAAGCCCAACTTCCAGTCAATGCAAAACTGTACTTCACCAGAGTCAGAACTCTCAGTTATTAGTTCTACCTGCTAATTGAGGCACCTCTAGATTACTGGGAGCAAGTGAGAAATGTGGCAGTCCCCAAGTTAAAATAAACACTTGCCCATAATTGCTATTTATAGAAAAACAGCATTCTCAGAATGGACCTAAACTGTTGGTCCTCTAAGGCTCTCTGTCAGCCAGATGCCACTAAGGGTTACTGCAAGTTGCAGGGATAAAGGTCAGCACAAACTGGAAATAATATTCACTACAGTGCAATTAATGAATGACCCCACACAGTAGCAACATCTTTGTCTGATAACATTTAATGTTTTCCACTCCCAATCTAAAGCCAGGATTATCTATTCCACTCACTATGCTTGAAATGATGTCTTCAAGGGGTTGGATTCTTGCTGCAGCTACACTGTTGGTTGCTTCCACAACCTTCTCTCTTCCTTGATTAATAAGGTCCTGAGAAAACACCAGAAATTCAACTATAAGGCACAGATACAACTAACACATTTCCCTGCCAACATTTTATAAGTTCTTCATCTTTGTCCTTACATACCTAGACTCCAATTACTTTTTTCTTTCAATTTGCACAAGTCAATGAGTCTAAGCTTCCACAGGACTGACCTCCAGCACAGAGCAGCTGAACAGCAAGGATAAAACTGGCAATTTGTAAACAGGATTCATAAAAACCTCTTTTTCACCCACATGTTTTCAGAGCAGCACAGGAGTGCCACACTGTTCCCCAGGGGAATGGCCCACGATGCAGACTTGATGTTACAGTTTCAAATGTGTTAACTATTGTCTGCAAAGAATGCAGGTGATCTTCCAGAACCCTGCCATACTCCCCAGGTTTATATACAAGTTAAACTTCACTACAGCTCCACACACACAAAAAAATTAAAAATAGGATACAATTACATAAAGGTGGAGATATTATCCCTAATTTGTGACAGAAAACCCCGGCATGCCCACAGCAACACAGACAAGTTGTGCTACTTACCTCCAGCTGTTGGTTACTCATTGCTGACAGAGCACCCAAATTGTAGGGAATATATGTCTGAGAGTTGAAATTTGTGGGAATCATATTGGTCCCAGTTGGCATGTTGAAACGCATAGTGATGCCCTTAAAAACACGGAATGCACTTATAATTTAATAACTCTGGTAATTCATGGCCTTCTACAACAACCACACAGAGACAAATCAGTGCTGACTGCTGGAACACACCCAAAACAGCAGGCACAGAACCCCAACCCAACACACCACAGCCTGGAAAGAGGGATGAGGGGTGGAGAACATCACTGGGGGGACCCCAACCACAATAGGAATTCCAGATCTAATGTTGTACCCTACTGTAATTTTGCTGATTTCCACCGTATTATGCTCATTGTTAAATATTGTTCTTGATGTTAGAGTGTGGATATTACACAGACCTCCTTGCAGGGACACCCTCAAATAGTAAAAGAGGTATTACACAGGACACTAGTTGAGTTTTATTATAAAAGAGAAAAAAAATGTGTGTGCAAATATTACTTTCATTTAAAAGTTACTAAGGAAACACACAGAAAGGGTCAGCATTGAAAGAGCAAAAAAGACATATTATCTCCTTTTTTTTTGTATGCCAAATTTGCTTTTTATATTCACTTTTTGGTCTTATAGGAAATTTTATTCCTCCAAGACACAATGAAAAGGTAACTGATACTCTAAGACTGGAAAGGTTATTTTCAGAGACATAAACCTGATTAAACAGCTTTACCTTCTTCTCTGCTTCATATTCTGCCCAGGCTGCCTTCCTTTCTTCTTCAGTGAGTTCCTCTTCCTCCTTATGGTCCAGGAGTGAATCATGTTCATGATATCCAACTATATACTCTTTGTTGATCTGAAGCAATTCTGCCAGGATTGTGTCCTGTTCACAGGAGGAGATAAAAGAAGAGTCACTCAGCAGCTCTGCTGCATCTACTCCCTGCCACACACAGCAGCTCAGAGCACAACAGAACTCAAAAATAATTTAAAGGTACAATTTTCCTGAGAGGACAGGGAATGGATTAACAATCTGTTGCAGAGATGACAGTCCAATCACTTCATGAACCACAGGAATGCACTCAGATTCCACAACAATAAATGCACTTTAAGAATCTAAAAAGAACAGAATGTGCTCAATGAGTTTTCCTTGACTTAGGCTGGACACCTAAGAGGACAATCAATAATCTGCTTTTTTTCTACATAAAGAGCATCTCTGCAGGCTTTAAAACACTGAGCAGTACTTTGGGTCCATCAACTGTCCATCAGCATCCAAAACAAAAGGCTGCTCTTTAAAACTGTTCAGATACATGTTGAGATAAATAGTTCCCCACCCTTCTGGACTAAGAAACGTCAAAGCACTGCTGTGAACCAGATTAGATCAGCAGGTTGCAATTTAGACCTTCCACAATTTAGATATTCCACAATATCCCTAATACTTAATTGTTTATATATGTAAAATATATAAATCACATAATGGTTTGGGTTGGAAGGGACCTTAAAGACTATCTAATTCCAACCCCCTGTCACAGGCAGGGACACCTTCCACTAGAGCAGGTTCTGTGTATATGTATTTATACACACACACACACATATATATATATATAAATCTCCAGTAGAGCTTAGCATTCAGTCTAAGATTTCTAATACTACAAATTATAAGTCCTATTAATGTTTTTTTGAAATGCAGAGTTGAATATTTCCTAGATAAAGCAAAACCAAACTGGCTGCCAACCAAAATATTAAGTTGCCACTGCCCTTGTCTGGACTACAGATGTCACATTATGACAGATAACCTCAGTTATGAAGTGATACAAAAACAGACATGGAAAGAAAGTATGGAAAGCTGGGATTTCAAGGTGGGCAGTAATGGGGTTGCAATCCTCATTCTCACTGAGGCAACATCTCCAGTTTTTCAAAGATGATGACTCTTTGTCTGAATTAAGGTAATGCTGCAAAGGATGAAGAAAAACATCCTCTGCAGGACTCTGAAAAAACTGCTCCTGCTGCACCACAGGAGCTCCCTTTTGGAAATCATGATTCAACAGGGGTTTTTTACATGCACTTGTATCACTGATGAGCTCGATGACCTCCAATATACCTCAGCATTCAGTCTAAAATTCCTTATATAAAAACACCCCTGAACTTCTGGACCACTCCTAAAAGCATAACAGTGAACACACTTTGTGCAGGAGTTCTATGAGCACCTACAGCCCCCCTTCACATCATGACCTCATTCTGCCAGACACCCATCCTACCCTGACATTTTAAAATCTCCATGGAACAATGACTGGAAAGAATGGTCTGTGCCCCCAAACAAAAATCATCAGAATAATTATTTATTTTAACTTGTTTAGCTTGTTGATAATGATTATCAGTTGGTTTAAAAGCTTTGGGACGAATGAAAAAATGAAGAAAGACTTAAAAAAGTTTTTGAATTTAAGAAAAAAAAAAAAAGGTTGTCTTTTTAAAATCCTGATAGAAATTAAATGCTATGGAGAGAGAAATGTATTAGAAAGGAAATCTTCCATGAAGGAATGGGAGTTATATTGTAATTCATAAAAAAATTTTTCTCAACCAATTGAACATTTAAGACTGAGGTTAAAAATAAAAAAATAAGCAGCAAATTCTTCTGATTCATAAAAAAAATTCATAAAGTTGTCCCCTCATAGGGAACTGCAGTCAAACACATGCTCTGGCTACGTCCTGAGGAAGTATAAAATAATGATATACTATATCCAACTGAATCCCAACTATGATTTTAATCTGCTTTTCCAATCTGTATTATATGACCTCAGCTGAGCCAAGTTTTCATTTCACAGAAATATAAATGTAAGTGACTCTAATCCACTGAAGAGGCTCATGTGGGGAAGAATAAGCCCAGGACAGAGGGGGCAGCAGTTCCAGCTCTCAGGGGCACACAGGGCCCCCCAGTACTGTCTCTGTCCACCCCACCTCATCTGCACTGCTCTGAAATATGTGTCCCACTGGCCCAGGTAAATCCCAGGGTCACACACTGATCCCTGGGGATCTGTGTCAGCCCCACCCAGCACACACAGCACCCAGAGCAGGGTGTTCCCAGGCTGGGAGAACCCACTTGAAAACCCCCAAGCCAGCAGCTCAGTCATGAATCTCACTGATTTAAGAAAAGGCTCTGGATCCACTGCTAAATTCAGAGCAAAGCAAAACCTAACACAACTATAACACACTCAACAGAATTCTCTCACTCTACCCCATCCTCTCCTTCTGAATTGCTGCTACTCTACAAAATAACAAAACCTGCTTTTTCGAGCTGCCTTTACTGTGGGTTAGATAAAGAGTCACTACATTTGCATAAAGCTCATGGCCTACACTTAATTATTTCTTTAAATTATACTGTAATTATTTCTATACTTAAATACAGCATATTTGACCAAGTGACTCTTAAGATACCTGGTAGACCTTTTTTGGACTGAAATTCCAAACCAGTCCCTTCCAGCAGTGCAGAGACAGGGGATGAATGAAATCAAGCAGTGGAAGTTAAGACTAACTTAATAATTCCTGTGGACCACATTCATAATACAAATATTCTGTTAACCACAAGTATTTGTATATTTGAAGACACAGGAGCTGTTACAGAGGGGCAGAGCAATGGCCCCCTGGAGTTGGGGTTGAAGGACAACAGGCATTTTCCCCCAAGCTCCTCAGCCCCTGGAAGTCTTGTCCAGACCACAAAAGTTGTTGCAACAATTAAAACTTCACCTGAAACTTGGATAGACTTCCACATATTGCACATCTGCCATGTGATTCTTTATATAAAATGGAAGCATTCAACATCTTCCCCCTGCTAACAACACTTGCAAAGAAAACTGGTCTTGGGCTGAAATTTGGATTGTTGCAAAGCCAAAGTCCTGAAGTATATATTTTAAAATCAAACAGTATTTGCTTTTTCATTCACTGACTTTTTACTTCTGGCATTTAAAACACTACAGAATGAATTCTCCTAACCCATTAAAAGCAAAAGAATTAAAAATCTGGTTTTTCTTATATCAAAGAAGTGGAAAAGTGTGTTAAAACAAGGAGTTACAAGAAAATCCCCAGCACTCAGTTCTGAGTAACTCCTCAACACACATGAACCCGGGCTAAGGGATTTACAAAGAACCTTCCTCCTGTGGGGTATCACTGGAGTTAAGAAGGTCTCAGAGAAGAAAACCTATTGTCCCTCCAGGTTTTTCCACATTCTTGCATAGATGGTTGGAGAAAAGATGGAAAACATTTCCCTTAATTCCTATTCCAAATTCCCTCTAAAAAGCATGGAAAGAGGGCAATTCTAAAAGGTGTATTTTCAAAGCTCTTTGGACCCATGTTCTGAGGAATCTGCTCCCTCAGTGCCTGGCTGGGTCTCCCCCCTGCACACCAAAAACATGCAGAAGTCCCAGAAGTGCCCTTTCTGCCTGCCCAGCAGCACAGGGACAGCCAGGGCACTGCCCACACTGTGCTTTGAAGATGTAAAAAAGGCCCGAGGACAAAAGGAGACAATTACAGACAAAACCTGTCAGAGGCAGGACTAAAGCTACTTTTAGCCTAAATGGCTATTTTGCTCTGCTGGTAATTAAAGAGGAACAGCTCAGGCTTTGTGACAGCTCAGTGATGGAACAGCAACACAGGTGGAGCTCCAGTGTTTCCAGGGAAGAGCTGCAGGGATGGGCTTGGGTGCTGAACTCACCATGACAAAGCATCACAGCATCATGCAACATGATCCTAAAGAGAATTTTTGTCTCTAAATGCTGTGTGATTATTGATGTTACAATAAAATGTTTTCACATCAATAGACTTACAGCAACTTTAAAAAAATGGCCCGTTTTTAAATTTGTTAAGATTTGTCATTAATAAGCTTGATTACGCATATTTGCTAAAATCACAATGAAATGAAGAATACTTATAACTGAGTGAATAACCTTGCACAGCTTAGACAATAACACCCACTGCAATATTTCCTACTGCTGATATTTCTTTTCATTGTTTATGTGGAGTTTTAGAGAACTGACTTGATCAAAAAAGACAGAATAGGAAATAAACCCAAATTGAACTATGATATTATAAGTAAGGGCTGAGCCACAATTCAATTAGACAGGTTGCAGGAATCAAGGAAGGAGTCACTGCAACTGCTGGACCAGCTGTTGTGTGTGCAAAGCAAGAACCTCACTGAGGATAAACTGAAAATACAAGACCCCAGTCAGTTGAGCTTCACAGGGAAGACAGATGCTGCCAAAAATGAGCCAACCAGCTCAGTCCATACACTGGGAATTCCCTACTTCCCACCAGCAGCTCCTGGAGGAGCTGAGGGAACCCAGCACGGCCCTTCCTCACTGCCAAGATTAGTCTGGGGGGCAGAGAAAGGGAAGGAATATTTGGGGATTAATGGGTAGCTTCCCATATTCTCTGAGGCTCTTTGGATCACAAAGTCCTTCTTTCTAGAAATAAATACAGAAATGGCTAAAATAAGATGAATGTACTTGATCATTTATAGCCTTTTCAACCAATAAATAAAAGGGATTAGAAATTTGCACACAGCATGTACTCAGATGCACATCTTCAAAAGGATGAAATGCTATTTGCTAAACCCATGAAAAAAAAACAACCAAAACTATTCCAGTGCACAGATTTACTCTATTTACAGCCAGGAAATGGTCAAAAGCTTGTATTCAACTTGACTTACACAAGCCTTACACTGATAGAACTTAACATGCAAAACTGAAGGATAAAACATGTTTGGAGTTTATAAACTTTCTCCTTTACATTATACTCATTCATTAATTGATTTATCTTTGTACAAGAAAGCGAATAACCTTCAAAATATAAGTATTGTTCTGGATTGATCAATGCTTTGAGTAAACAGACTCAGCTGCTTCACAGGTTTTCAGCCTATTCCTGACTTTTTAAAAATAAGTAACAACAGCAGCAAATGGTGAAACATTAGCTGTGAGTTTGTGGAGGCATAAATGCACATGACATGAAATAATTAAGAATGTATAAAAGATAAAATACTATTAATTACAATCTAAAGAAGGTTGCTTTAGGGGGAAAAATAAAGAATTTGCCAAAATCAAAATCCACAACACAGTAAACAAGTAGAACACAATTAGAGTTATCTACAATGCAGTGCTTACAGTGTGAAACACTGTAATAAAGACAGCTTGGACAGAGCCAGCACAGTCTGAGTGCCAGGGTTTCACAGAGCCTGTGGAACAGTGACTTACACGGGGCTCCCACTGCCCAAATCCCCCGGCAGCTGCACCCACGCTGGAGGTGGTCCTGGGCTGGGGCAGAGGATTAACAATCCAGTCTGATGCCTGACCACGATTTATTGCACTATAGTGGTCTACAGATAGTTGAGAATGGAAAACATACCATTTTTCCCAGGAAATGAATAGATTTACAAACTGGAAAGCCTCCCTCCCCACACCCAGACACTGTGGAGTGACCAAAACACAGAAATTTAATCAGTTAACAAAGGACACATTGATGTGTTACTGTTCCCCAGCTGTTCACCTGTAAGAAGCAAAGAGAACTGCACAACAGCAAAATGATTAACTAATCTTCAGCAGACCACATACACAGAGTATATAAGTTAGCTGATAAAACTGTAGCCTAATCTTAAATATAAACTGACTTGGATAAAAAGAATAAAATAACAGAACCAGTTACTCTTTTCCCTAAAGCTCACTCCTGCCTGACTAGTGAAACTTTCTCCCATCTCTACCTTATGTCTATTAATTGTCCCTTCAGGAAGAGGTAAACAAGGAACTAAAAACCAAGAAGTTTTGGAAAGGAGGGCATGGATTAAGTGGACTCTTATCTAGTTAGATAAAACACAAACCTCGAAATACAGTCATGCCACAGATTTGTTACCACAAATTGAGGTTGTGCTGGTATCACAAGCAACCACTCAGGTGTTAATTTCAATTTTGGCCTCCACAGTTTCATGCAGTAAAACTTCTATTCCCTCAAATAGTGTGAAAGTGTATCTTTGTTTGTTTTGACTCAAAAGTTTCATCTTTTAATTGAAATATCTTTCTCTTACCCTGTCACATCGAAGGGAACTCCTTGCACAGCTCATTATACCATCTATTATATTAATTCTGTATTTTGTTACATTACCTGCTGTTCACCTCTCTCCAAAGTGGACAGCTCTGCTCTACACTGAAAACAACACTCTGAATCCAAGACCAAACACCTCACATCCTTGCAAGTCGTTTGTGCAGCACGTATTTCCCAGCCATGCGCATCAACTTACTTTCGGCAACATCGGGGTGTCTCTCTTCTTCTTCTTTTCTGAGTTGGGGTCGTCCAGCAGATCTGGCTCGAAGGTGTAGAGCTCAGTGAGCTCGTTCATGGTGAAGTGACGCTCCACCTGCTGCTGGTCGACCACGCGGAACGACAGCGACTGCTTGGTCACCTGCCGGTCGTAGATCTTGTCCTCCATCGTCCCCTGCAAACACAGCCCCTCTGCCTTAAACACTGCACTACAGGGCACTCAGGAAACACAGACAGAAAAGAGCCAAGAGCACAACACAGCACTTCTCCATTTCCCTCACTTCTGTGACCAAATTCCTGCAAAGAACCCAAAAGCCCTTTGTTTGTTATGAAATAAAAGAGAAAACCTGCTGGAAGCAAACAGTGTAAGAGTAGTGTATGGGACAGATGTCATCTAGTGTTGACTGGAGTAAGAAAATTATTCTCTCAATAATTTTAAGAGATCCAGTTTTGTTGCAGTTCCCCAAAGTAGGATTATGACCAAAAAATGGCAACTTTCACAGCATGTACCTTATTTTGCTGCTTTGAGCAGCCTGCAAAAAGGAAAACAGATACCATGTCACTGTGGTGGAGGGGAGAGGGGAAGGGAAACAGTCAAGTCTAATTCATCACAGCTGTGTATGAAAAAAATTAGATCTTTGATGAAAAAGGAAAATTACTTATTTTTTGAAAAAAAAAAAGATGATGACTGAGAAGGATGAGAACAGCACAGCCTGTTCTGAAGAGCCTAATTTAGAAAGGATATCAACAGTTCAAAAGTGCACAGAGAAAACTACAACAATAGACTGAAGCCTGAAGAGACAACCCATTTCTGACAGTAACATGTTACAGGCAGTCAGCATGGAAATAGTGTCTTGATCAAGGGTTAAGTGCTTTACTGGGAAAAGTCTTCAGGCCACTCTGTAACACCTGAAGGACCAGAACATTACACAAGATACTTCCTAACAGAAAAAATGGCCTTACACTTAAATAAAGCATCCATCAGAATTATTATACATCTTCAATATCTGCAGGGAGTGATACAAGTTTTGAACTCATAACTTGATGGTTTTTATAAAAATTTCTTTATCTCCCTCTGATTTCATTCCAGTTGGACCAGCAGGGCTACACAGAGCAGGGTCAGTAGAAGGCACCTGTACTGAGCAAGGCTATTCCCTAAAAACCACCATCCTCTGAGGCTCTATTCAACTCAGAACTTTTAGTAGTGTGCAAATTAAAAAAGCTGAGACTAGATGTGTAAATCACTTCTAGAATTTCAGAACCCACATTACACAAAGTGTCATATGAGGTGGGTTTAACAGGAAATAATCTCAGTCTTTATTTATTTCACCATTCCTCCCTTCAAGAGCTGCTTCAGTGGCCAAATACTGCTACAGGTCAGGGCTGCAGAACAAGTGATCTGCACAGATCACTCCAGACTCCAGCACAAGTGCACAGAAGGACAGTTCACAAATTTGACTGCAGGAGGAAATGTCACAAAGATATCAGCCAGAAACCCACCTGAGCCAAAAACCTGTACACGAACACAGGTTTGTTCTGCCCAAAACGATAGACCCTGAAAATACTCTGGATGTCGTAGGATGGGTTCCAAGAGGCATCAAAGATGATGACTCTGTTGGCAGCCACCAGGTTTATTCCAAGGGAACCTGCTTTAGTGGATATAATAAACAAGCGGCCTCTGGAACAGAGAACAGTTGCAAAATTTGAGTATTTTGGAAAACAACTATTGTTGCTGTGTTACTATGGAGTTGTTCATGCACTGAAATAACTCAAAAATGTCATTAAAATAATATATTAAGCATAACACAGATGCAGATTTTACAAGAACAACACTTTCAGCAAAACATACATTCCCAAAAATACAGATCAAGGCCTTTTGAAAACCAACTGTAAACAAAAACTGGAGAGGAAGAAAAAACTTTTGCATTTTCAAACTCTAATAAAACTGATTATATCAAAAAACCCCATACATTTAAACAGGCAGATGCCACGCTATTGAAACTGCTTCCTGGCCTGTAAAATTTCAGGATAACTCTAGAATGACACCATCTCTAATATATCTGGGTTTTTTGAGAGCCACCTCTCTCAGCTTCAACTTGAAATCAGTTGTTGACAGGTACTGACAGAACAAACTATTTAAAAGTAGTAACACTGAATTAGGTTACTTCTTAATTTAACTTTTTTCCCCCTGCACATTATAAATGACTGCAATACTTTATTTTTTAAACAAAGCTGGGAAGGTGAAGCTCCTTAACTTCACTTATCTTGTGCAAGTTTATACCTCTCTATCCAAATGTGAATTCCAAGTCCCATCTTGGATGAGCAGTGGATGGCTGGGAGACAATTCTGGAGACAGCTGAGCCACGTGCTTCTGAGTGGCCCAGGGACTGCTGCCTCCTGGCCAGACCCCACGGGGCTCTGACTTGCCTAGGTCCTTATATCCTTTAAAGTAATTGTAATAAAAATATCTTCTCCAGTTTAAATTGGTTACAATCTAAGGAACTATGAAAACAGCAAGGAAACACTGAACAAGCATTGAGCAGTACTAATAGAATTAATCTAAAGAAGTCAGGAACATATTGCTGCACATATTTTGTGCAAGTTCTGACAACACTGTGATAATTACTTGGCTACCCTTAAGGTAATTAAGCTAATACAAGTAACAAATAGGGAACAAAAGAAAGAAAAGAGGGAAAATAAAGCATCCATATCAGAAAAGGTCTCACCTCACATTAGTTTCATCATTAAATTCCTCAGCCCATTTCTTTCTTGACTGAGCTGTAGTTGAGCCATCCAAGCGATAGTAATCGATGTTTCTGAACCATTTTCCCTCACCTGTAAATGTAACAGTCAAATTATTAAAATGCTGAGGGTGTAAGCACCCAAACTGCTAACACTGGATATACACAATTCTCCAAGTAGTAAGGAACAAATATAGAACATAAAATATACTAATATGACAATGGGAGAAGACTATTATTGATATTATTATTCAAGATTGAGAATATTTTTGCAGGATACAGGTGCTTTGTCCAGGGCCTTCTGTAGTAAAGCTTGCATAACAAAATATAAAATATGTATCATGACAGGAGATAACAGTCATTGCATTTGTGATGACAACCATCATCCACAAGCCTGCAACAGCTTGTACAAACCCTATGCAGGTTTTGTCTAAAATTATTCAAAACCAGAATAAAATAAATGCCAATATCATTTTACCTCATAAAAAGTATTCAGTATCTATCCCTACCCATTTCTTCTTAAGACTCTGTTATTTTTTTTTTACAGAAAGATCAATTCATATTAAATGAAACTCCTCAAAGCAGTTTTATACAGACTGGAATGTAAAGATTAAAGTTTTTTAAAAAGGTTCTGAGGTTAAGTATTTGAAAAATACCTGAGCTTTTTCAGGGGTCATTCCTCTTATTTTTCACTATTCTATTTGTATATATACATTTGCAGGGATATGCCTTAGCTTAACTTGGAGTCAAAGTTAATTTTAAAAAGTAGTTACGTGTAGCTGCAGTTAAATCTAATCTTTAGGCATTACAGCACCAATTGTACTTTTCCAACTGATCTGTGCATCTACATGTCACAGCACGAGTGTAAGTCAGTCTCTCCCACACAACCAGCATTTGTAAGGAAATGCTCCAAAGGAGATATCAACAGTCAACCTCGAAGAATTTTGGGACTGAAACTCAGAAAAATCTTTGAGTTTAATCACCTTGTGAGTTACAGCAAAAAAGCTACAGCTGATAAGATTTTCTTCTCTCCCCAGTTCACAAGTAACCTTTAATTTTCTTTGGCCATCAAGGTCTATGTACACAAAACTCATAGCACTGAGCCACCAATTATGAAGAAAACAGCACTGTCTGAAGACAGCATTGCTCAATTCAATCAATTATGAGAAACAGAATGTTGTGTCAGGAAGGGCTCTATATATGCTGAATCTTGCCATGATACATAATCTAATTGCTTATCAGAAGAACTACCAAACATGAATAAACCCCACTCCTTAAAACATTTTCTCAGACTAAAAGGCACAAACTCCCCCAAAACCAGACAGCTTGTAACGTCTGAAGATGGCAAAAGCTCAGGAAAGGAAGCAACAGCCAGAAACAGAAAATCTGTGAGAGGGAGATCTGCAGATCTCCAGCTGACTGTGTGTCTGTCACTGAGCCACCATCCTCTAAGTGCAAACACATGAACACTTGCACAGGATATCTGAAGGCATGGCAGACTTGAAGGAATTCTGCAATGCACATGAACTGGGAACTGAAACTCCACACAAGGATCAACTGCATCATCAGGAGCTCTGGGAGCATCTCGGAGTAAAGAGGAGAAACATCCTAAGCAGAGGACAAGTCAGAAATTCCTTGGCATTTGGGCATCACTAGGATAATAATTAATTCAATACTTGCTCCCTTATGAAATCCATAAGCCAATCTACTGCCCTACATATAAATTCATATTCTGCATGTTTTACACACTGGTTTAAAGTACCCTAATTTTTTCATCAGCTCTCTCCCAGGAGGAATTTGCCACAGATCAGCATGTAACATCACTTTTATACAGGATTTAATAAAATGCCTTCTCTCCTCTCAGATGATGAACATTTAAGCTGCTTAGGCTGTAACAAGCACAGATGATACAGAATGAAATCAGAAGCAAGAGTCCATAATGGGATAGCAGAGACCACCTGCAGGGGAGACCAATAATCCTGCCAACTTCAGGAACAGTCCAGAGCATGCAATACTTATTTCAAATCCATTCCCTGTGGACTGAAGAGACTTGTCAAAGAGTTATGAGCTTTGCAGGTGTTCAAGGAGACACTCACCTTTATAGATAGGAGGCTTATCTCTGTCAGATTTCTCCCTGTTAGCCAGCTCCAGGAAATCTTCTATCAAATCCAGAGATATTAGGGACTGGCTGAACACTAGGCTGGAAATGGAAACAGGAACACACAGAATTCATCTCTGAAGTTTATTTATTGTACTACTTGGTTTTTCTTCCCTTCTCCCTTTGAGACAAGCAGCCTTTCTAGACACAGGTGAAGACTTAGGTGGAACGTTGGGCATGTGTGGGAAAATCCCTCATAAAAAGGCATGTAGCCTTTGCACATTTGCTTCAGAAAGCAGCTACAGCATAATGAAGAATGAATTAAAACACTGTCAGACTACTTATTTATAATGCCATTAGTAATACATCTAGAACTGACTTACACTTTGTCTCCAAGCTCCTCTGCCATTCGAAGAATTTCAAAGAGAAGCACCATTTTCCCAGAATGTTCCAACACTTCTGCATCTGCATCAGTGACAAAATCTTTGTACCAATCTGGTGCTGGGCTGCCTGGATTGGAAGAGGATGTAGCTTTGCCTAAAAAAAAAAAAAAAACACCAAAAAAAACCAAACCAAAATTAAAGATAAGAACATGGTCTCCATTTAAATGCTTTGAAACGTCTGAACAGACTTGTTTCCTCATTATTAGATGTAAATGGTATGAAAAGAGTTAAAGAGACAAAAAACCCCCAGCATTTGCACTATTAGCAATTACAAGGCTGCACAAGAGGTAAACATTTAAGTGATCTAGAGACAGAACTCACCCTGCCTATAATGTAATTAACACATTTAATCTCTGTGTGTTTTACATACACACGCTCCTCCCTTACGCATTTACAATATGTTTGTCCTTAGTGTGGGGACCAAAAAACCCCAGAGTTCTCCCCTTAACTGTCCCCAAAAAATTCAATTACTTAGGGAAAATCACTAGACACACATGAAATGACAGAATCAGAAAATTACCTCTATAATTCCAGAGACAAGACAAAATCTAGATTACTAAAGAAAAACCAAAAAATGAAACGTGCAGCTTTAAGAAATTTGAATAATAATCTTTATAAAGGGCTTGTATTCCTGCTACATCATATCTGGTCACTCAACATCCAATTCAAATTCCAGGTGACATGTATATTTCTTCATCTTTCCATTAACCTTTTAGCAATATGTTAAAAGAAGATGAAAAGCAACACAGCTCCTCAGTTAACTTTATATTATTTTGTATTTCTGAATTTAAAAAAAAAATCACTGTGCAGCTTCCCTGCCTCAAGAGCCCCAAGCTCTAAATTGATGCCCCTTGGTTTTCCAGGATGAGTGTACCATTAGGAAGAGCAGGAGCTGTAAGTATGGAATTAAGGAATTTGCCATTCTGCAACACAGCAGAATTCCTGACTGTCCTCTCCAACTGCCTTTTTCAAAATGAAGCTGCCTCACATTTTATTGTTATGTATTATACTCTGTATTATACTCACCTTCATCTGACTTTGTTGATGAAGGGTTGTTTGAAAGATCTTCTGCATTTCCTTCTCCACCTCCACGAGATCTTGAATTCCAGACTTTAATGACTTCAACATCATTATCACTGCCACTTCCACTTGAGCTACACTCTTTCTTCACCTTTTTCCCCTTGGATTTTTTTTTCCTAAAAAAGCAACATTATACACGCCATTACATTTTTGTTTTAAATCCCACTGCTAGAGAACATATTCAAACAGATACATGAAATACAAAATAAACATTCACTTTTATAGGAATCGCTTCAGCTTATTAGGAAAATAAATCCAAGAAATTAAATAAAAGCTCAATTACTTTGCATAATCATCAGAACTTAAGCTCATTGAAGTTTCTTCAGAATCTGAAGCTATGAAGTCATCCATGCTGTCTTCATCAAAATAGCCCTCAAAAGAGAAAAAAACAGAAATTATTAAGTATATCTATCCAGAAGTTTTTATTAAACCTTTAGCCATCTGCTTATTCTTCATTTAAACAATGGTAAGTTCTACAAAGGTTGGCCTTGAGAAATATTTTAAGAATGACAACATACCTTGAAAGAAAAATATGACAAAACCAGCAGCAAAAATACCCCACAGCAACAAAGATTTCCACTGATTTGACAAAACTTTACCTATGGTTTGGCAAAGTTTATTTGGAAAGTTCCCAATAGAGAGTATTTTGATATATCTAATTTACCTTATTTTCTTTGCTAATATAGTCCAGCTGCAAACACCAAGGGTGAGTCCAGATTCTGCTCAACATCTGGAAATCCTGGAATAGTTTAGCTCCAGCTTTGCCTCTTCCACCTTCATTGCCACCACCTACACCTGACAATAAAGTTCAGGTTTTAGAGTGGAACCTTGAAGTGAGTTTGCCACATTCTGTTCCCCCTTTGAACAGCCCGCCAGTGCAGCACTGAGTGTTCTTTCCAGATGCACATCATATTGTAACATCTCTTGTAAAAGAGCTCAGATTACTCAGTCACAGGCATTTTTTTCCTAGTTAAAGTTGTCAAAATTAGATTTTCCCCTTTCTCTTGATAATGAGAAACATGATTGCATTTTTTACATAAAAGCACATTTCTCCCCAGCATAGGAATGACTCCAAATCCTCTTAAAAAGTCATCCATGTCTATTTGGGTTTTGTAAAAACAGTCCAGGGTGGAAAACACAAAATAACATTGGCATTTAGGTTTCAATGATTTTGGCTTGCTATTTTTATCTACCTTTACTTAATGCCTTGTAATGCTGCAGTATTTTGCTACAACAGAAACCCTAAAAGAGCCCAGCCTATTTGTTTATTGTTCAAGCACAGAGTAGTGCAAAGTAGTAACAATGTTCAGAGAGTTAAATTTCTTTTTTCTAGTCTCGATTTCTCATTAAGCACCACATTAGGTTCCTGAAAGAGATTGTTTTTCGTATTTATTATTATGTGCATAACTTAAGGCATGTAGACCTGTAAGAAAATAGTGCTTATTGCATTGCAGTTATCAAATGTCTACAAAAAAACCAAGTAGAAAACTTATTTGGTGTATTTGCTCAATGCATAAGATAATCCCTCTAAACATATACAAAGTATTGTAAGAGAGCAGGTTCTCACTGTGTTTAGTCACACTACTTGGAGTATCTTCCCATTTGTGCTTTGGGAAGTGGAATTTTGAGGATCACAGAAATCCTTAGACTTGACTTCCCTCATCATGAGTTTCACAGAGGAAGTTGCAATTAGCAGGTTTCAACTTAACAAGTTCTATAGACTTTTAAAACTCTTTATAAGTTAACTAAATAGAGGCAACAGAAAACAGAACTGCTCATTGACAGGAAGCTGAACAGGAGCCAGAGTGTGCCCAGGTGGCCAAGAGGGCCAATGGATCCTGTCCTGGCTGAGGAAGAGTGTGGCAGCAGGAGCAGGAAAGGGATTCTTGCCCTGGACTCAGCACTGGTGAGGCCACCCCTGGAGTGCTGTGTCCAGCTCTGGGCCCTCAGCTCAGGAAGGACATGGAGGGGCTGGAGCAGGGGCAGAGAAGAGCAGCGAGGCTGGGGAAGGGACTGGAGCACAAGTGCTGTGAGGAGAGGCTGAGGGAGCTGGGGTTGTTGAGGCTGGAGAAGAGGAGGCTCAGGGGAGACCTCATCCCTCTCTGCAACTCCCTGACAGGAGGCTGGAGCCAGGTGGGGGTTGGTCTCTTCTCCCAGGCAGCTCTCAGTTAGACAGGAGGGCTCAGTCTTCAGTTGTGCCAGGGGAGGTTTAGGTTGGATATCAGGAAGAAATTCTTTCCAGAGAAAGTGCTCAGCCATTGGAAGGGGCTGCCCAGGGAGGGAGTGGATTCTCTGTCCCTGGAGGTGTTTAAGGTGAGACTGGATGTGGCATCAGTGCCACGGTCTAAGAACCATGGTGGCTGGATCAAGGGTTGGAGCTGATGATCTCAGAAGTCTTTTCCAACCCCACTGATTCTATGATTCTATGAAGCTGGCAGTTCACCTAGGAGATCAGAAACTGCATTCTCCAGAAATGAAAGGTGTTAAGACAACACAGTGAATTCCATATTGCTAGGAATCACATACCAATTTGAGATACAATTCATTTTTCTAATAATTAAACTCGGGAGAATAACCAGAAGAGAAAAATATAGTTAAAAATCCTCAGCGACAGACAGGCATTTTAAGACAAGTAGTTTAACAAGTGCAAAAAAAATATAATAAGCTGGCCCAGCACACTGTGTAGGACATTTTGTAACTGCTGCAGAAAGGGAACACCTGCTTTATGGTTTACAAAAAAATCCTACTAGCAGTGCCTTAAACATTCTTGACTATGAAATTCTTTAAGTGAATTGCTTCAGAACCCAAGAGCTGCAGCTGAGGGACGTGGCTGTGTGAAGCACAGTGGTACAGAAAACCTCCCCAGGCGTTGCTGGAGATGACCATTCCCACAGTGAGTGTGGGAAATGTGTCACTGAGAGGTTGATATCCCAATACCTTGATACACTAAAATTAGAAGCTACAGTGGCTCATCTCTAACGCAGCGAACAGCACACCAGCCCACAGTAACACAGTTTAGGGTTGTGTTTTTTCCCTTATACTCCTTTTCAATTAAACAAATTTACATTTTTTGGGGGGAAGACACAAATTTCCAAGACAGACCAGTCAAGATCTCACTGAAAGCTGATGAAGAGCATAGTCATTGTGAAACCTAGACGTATGGGTTTTGAGAGGAAAAGAAGAAACAGTTCCACAAAAGAGCCAATATTTGACAAATAACAGCTTCAGCTGGCATAAAGGCAGAAGGGAACTGCAGGGCTTGGCTGTTCTTACACCAGGACAGCTCAAGTCTGTATTCTCTCCCTCCAGTCTCACTTTGTTTCTTGGAAGAGTAAGACATAAAATCAATGACATCTTATATTTAGAAAAGGAAGAAATATCTATGAACCAAAACCTGAAGGTGGACTGCTGTTAAGAGATACAAATATTATTATTCCTTTTCAAAAAGCCCAGATGTTTTGCTACAATTCAAGTGTCTTGTAAGTAAATCTTACAGGGAGCAGAAAAATACATCCATAGAGCCAATAAGACATCTAAAAACCCCAACCTACCAACTATGGCAAAATGCCCCTCATTAAATGGCCATCAGTCTTGTGACCAGAGAGAACTGGAGGCACATACCTGTCAGATGATCCAAGTAGTACTGGTACAGTTTGCACTGGATAGGTGTCATCCGAACCTCCAGAACATACTCGTATTTCGGAGGCAGGAATTTTGTTAATGCTGTGTAATCTTTCCTCTGCAATTTCACAAACAGCCCTTTAGTCACATAAACACAAAAATGACTCCGGAGAGCTTAAGAACTTTGGGCATTTTCAATGCCAAATGGATAAATTACAATAATTCAGATGCTTTCCAACCACAAAAGGGGGAAAAATAACCCATGAAATACAATCCAATTATAGGCCCTGTCAGCAGGAACCCATCTTACCTAGTCAGTGTGGTTATGCAGGCAAAAGTCTGTGACTATTTATTCCCATGTCCAGTTCCAAGTCCTTGCAAAGCTGACTGCAACTCCAGTAGCTGCTCTGGGAACTGCTTTTGTGGGTTTTTTTAGAATACTAAAACCTTTTTCTGTGGAAGCATGCCAGGCAAGTGTGAAATACTAAATACTTCAGTATTTAAGTGTGGATACTAAAACCTTTTTCCTGTGAAAGCATGGGTAATATTAATGTTTGCATCACAGAGGAACTCCCACTCAGGATAACACATTTTCTGAATACTTGCTTGGGGCAATGCAGACTTTACTTCTATTTTCACTTTTTTCAACTGTTACAGAGTCTACATCTCTCTACCCCCACTTCAGCCAAATGGTGATTGATCCTGACCAGAGATTGTTGTACATTCAGGAGTGAAGGACCTTGATCAGAGCTGATCTGCCTGTGCTGCCCAAACCCCTGGTTATCCTGCAGGGCACCCTCAGCAACAGGAGTCTGCAGGCAGCTCCCACTTGGTCCTTGGTGACACCTCATGGCTGGTGAGAACACCCTGTGGCAGCAGAGTTGTTTGCTTGTAAGGCAGTGATACAGCAGCTCTGAGCAAAAGCCAAAGCTGCTCTCCATGGACAGGATCTGCTCCATGCAGCACTGGGACAAAATCCCTGTAGGCTCCACCCAGTGCTGCACAAACACAGGGTGCCCAGCATCTGCACACACCTAAAATTTACTTTGCTCTTCCCATTCTGCCTTTCAGCTTGTGTTCCAGTACTGCTGTATAGAATCATGCACACTATGCTCTTGGTACTATTCCTATTTCCCAGATTTTATGGTAGGAAGTATTTTACACTGCCATAAAGCTCCTTATTTCTCTGCTGGTGGCACTGTCCCACTATGACCCTTTCACCCAGCTCGTGTTCACATGGATCATTAAATCAACTATCAACAACTGCCCAGCCAGAAGGAGGCACTTTGTGCCCACAGGGTGTCACACCTTTGACTGGGCTGCTGGGGTTTGGCTTTGGAAAGCAGAAGAGGAGGAACAACATCCTGCTGACAGCCCACAAGGTCCAGGTTAACTGAAGGGTGAAGAATCCAGCCTGTATTCTGGAAGTCTAGGCAGTTTTGCTTATTTTTTTTTTAATCTAAGGTCCTTAAGATAACAAATTCTTCACTCTTTTGGACCTGAATAATTTTCTTTCTCTTCTCTTCCCCATTGTACTGATTCTCTTAGATCACAAAAAAGAGGAATTCACAACCAAGTGACAAACTATGGGTCACCAACTTTCTGTGCAGATTTTAAGGCAGATGAGTTTTTAAATATGTATTCCTTAAACATGCACATTGAATTAAATAAGAATATTTCAAAGCAACTAATGCCCTGTTCTACCATAAAAATTTCTAGTCCCCTAGAAGGAAACAGCTGTATTCTTCAATACATGTATATGTCCTGCTTAGGATACACAAATTTCTTAGTTTTTATCCAAGTGCCAGTGCAATTTTTTCTAGTCACAATAAATAATGCAGCAATCTAAGAATCAGTGAAAATATAATAAACCCAAAAGAGTTAATGGAGCTCTCAGATAACAAGTTTACAGACCTTTGGGTGCTTTTATCAGAGTGAGATGAAATAACTCCTCTCCTTGCCTGCAGTTAAATGAAGTGTGCAGCTAGAGTCAAACTGTTCTTACCTGAACACATCCAGCCAACATCTCATAGAGAATGTGTGCACGTTTCTTCATCACTCTGACGTCTGCCAGAGTGGAGTCAGCGCACTGCCCGTTCTGGATCGGGTTTATGAACCGATTCCGGAACTCCTTAATTGAACCAAGTAAATTCTCCTTAATAAAGTTAACCATGCAGTGATCTAGGACAAAAAGATCACACTTGAATTGTTCAAAATGGAAAGCACAGTACTGGGATTAATTCAAACAGAAAATAAATGTGTCATATCTAAATATAGGTACCGAGAACTCACGGGTAGCTTCACTGTATCAAATTCTTTTCTCCTAATCAAACTAAACCTATCTTTATCTTGCTGACAGACTAAAGTATAATCCAGGAAATAAACACTTCTTAAACCAGAGAACTACTCACATTCTATAAGATTATTTTGCAGTGGTGTTCCTGTAAGAATTATTCTTCTCCTAGACCGAATAGAATTCATTGCCTTAGAGACAGCAGATGCTTCGTTCTTCAGAATGTGTCCTTCATCACACACCACAAAGTCAGGACCTAGAAAAGAAATAGCATTAGATCTCTCCCAAATTTTATAACTACAAAGAAACTGACAGACTAAAGAACCCAAAATTTGTTCTACAGATGTTATTAATTTTTGGGTTTTAAACTTGTGTGTGTGTTTTATGGTGGGGTTTTTTGCACCATTTGGGTTCTCACTCAGCCTGTGCACAAGCATTCACAGTAATTATTCCGGTAAACTACAGGCTGTTGCTTGTGAAGTCTGCATGGAAAGGATTAAATACAGCTTTGTAATATATTCCTATTAAAATGGTCTATCCCTGCAGCTGTGAGTGTGTGGCTACACCTCCATCCACCCTGTCAAAACTCTGGAAAACTATTCCTTCCCTCCAGCTTTAGGCTGCCATCTGCTGACACTCAGGCAACCCCAAAAACCACCAAAATTCAGGTCACCTGCAATTTTTCATTAAGGCAACAGGTCAGTATCCGTAGGGATACACAGTGCAATCAGAAGCCTTGATAAGATAAAACACAACCAAATCTGATTTGAATTACAGACAAGTGAATTGCCACCTTGTAGTTGAAAGTCACCTCAGAAAGGTCCTCAGCTTTCCTCCAGAAGATAAACCCAAGGATTCCAGACTTTTATGTGAGTTGCACAAGGAATGTCAAATATCCACCACAATACATTTCCACAATACGCAAAGCAACTCTGTTAAAATTAAATGTTATAGTTTGGGGTTTAAGATAAGTGATACCAAATTTGGCACAACAGACTCATGCACCCTAATTGTTTTCAGATTTGGGGCAATTTCTGGAAGCTCCTTTCTTGAAAGGAATACTAAAAGATACTCTAGGATGTCTGTAATAACTTAGAAGGAATGTTTTACCAGCTCTAAACCTGACCTCAATTCCAACACTATCAATCACACAATCAGGGAAGACAAGCTGATGCACCTCGGGGGAAAAGCCATGAGCTGGGTTCAATATTCAGCTCTAAAAAGGCCAATATTTGAGGTGGCAAAGGGGTGTTTATCAGCAAGGACAATCCAGTTTTCTATAACTTCCTAAGAACAGTTTTCTTCAGACTAAATTTAAACTGCCTTGTAAAGAAGAAAATTAATTCTAGGGCAGTGATCAACAACAGAGAATTACACCTCTGACCCCTCGCACGATCTCATGCCAGTGCCAGTCACCTCAACTGTGCCATTTTAAGGGTCAGAAAGTGATTTGAATCTTACACATTAACAGAAAAGGAATCAAGAAAATATTTATTTCAAAAGAGAAAAAAACAAAAGATTTTTGAGCCAAGTCTAGAAGACAATTCTGAAAACCCACATATGAATTCCAAACACACTTAGGCTTGTCCAAGCCTACGTATTTCTGAATTTTCATACCTACCACAGAAACATCTCCCAATATTATTTCACAACTTTTGTACCCTCCCAGTTTTGACAGCATGAAAAGCACTGAGTGGCTACATACAAAGTCCTCCTTCCATTTCAGGTAACCATCTCTAACACTGACAGATCCTTTCACCTGTCCTCATTTCATTAAAGAAATGTGATTCATTAACATGTTTAGATAAGTGAATGACAGCAAAAATACATCCCCCCTCCCCTCCAATCTTAGTACAATTATTTGTGCTTTGTTTGGCAGGCACTGACACCTTGAACTAACGTCTTGGCTCCAAGTCAGCAGCAGGGATTTCCATAAATTTGTGGGTTTTTTCCCTTGCTCTTAAAAAACAGAAATGCAAGTCACTATGGACAGAACATTCCTCAAAATATTATAAAGGAATGTAAAACTTAAGAAGGACCTCAGGGGATCAGTTAGTCTATTTTCTCTATCTGAGATAAGAGTTATGAGAAAGGGACAGACAAATCCTCCCTGACAGAACTGGAAAACCCCATGACCTTTCTTTTGCTAAAACACTGTGCACTAACACCCAATTTAAATCACCTCTTGCAAATGAGAATAAATTCTGCCCTTTTCTTTCTCCAGCTGATGTCAAAAGCAACTGGTAACACTCCTTTCATAAACCAACTCTCACATGATGGAAAATTTGTCATTTAATTGTCTTTTTTCTAGGCTAAAAAGCCTTACTCCTGCAATCTTTCCTGAAAAATCAATCTTCATCTTCTTATCCTTGCTGTATTTGCAGGTGTTAACATACTGAAATACATAAAAGATGGATACACAGAGATATATACACACAGTTTTCCTGTCCCTCTGAAGTCTACAAGAACTTTATACAACAGCCAATTGAAGAGCAGTTTCCAAGTTAAACAGTAAAGGAATTTTTATTAGTAGCAATACTTAGAAAAAACCATGAAATTGCTGAAGTGCTGGGAGCAAAGCACAGCAGCAATCCATAAACCAGCAGCACCTCTGCAGTGGCACAAAGCATCATGGAAAACCATTTGTTGCTCTGCATGTGTTTATAACCCTGATATTATTTAACATAGCAGAGCTAGTTAATTAATGAAATAGGTTCTCCACCCATAAACTTTGGCTAAACCTCTACAGTGCAACACAAGCTTCTACTCTACAGTATGTCATACCCCAGCAGTGTTCACTTGAACCAGACACATATCATTAAATCAGCACTCAAATATCAATTTGCAGCTTTTTAAATGGAAAATGCTCCCAGGGGCAAAGGTTTTTCTCTTTTCAGTCACAGCAGTAAACCAGCACATCACTTCTAAGCCTTGTCCTGCCAGTCTGCTGTACTGTCCATGCTAATGCTCCAAGACAGCAAGGAATAAATAAGCATCTTGCAAAGAACATTCTCATCAATTTAGCCAATCCAAATGGCTCCAAAAACTAGTGGATAACAACAGATTCATATATTCAGATAACAACACTTCTGGTTCTTCGCAGTTGGTTAAAACAGAGGAAGATCTGAAACAACATGGAGTAACAAGAAACGCCCTCAAGCTGCACCAGGGGAAGTTCAGGTTGGACATGAAGAGAAGTTTCTTCACAGAAAAGGTGGTCAGGCATTGGGAGGGGCTGCCCAGGGAGCTGGTGGAGTTCCCATCCCTGGACAACACAAGCAGACTTCATTATATGGTTTAGAGGGCATTTGGTTGGAGGTTAGACTTTACCTCAGAGGTCTTTTCCAACCTTAAAGATTCTATGGTTCTATGAAAATAATTACAGAGTTATTTCAAGGTTGATTTCCCTTATGGTCCAATTCCATCCTAACAACCCACGAGTCTCCAAGAAGAGAATAAAACAGGAGGTTCCATGTTCACACTTTCCACGAGGAAAAAAATTCACAAAAATCAATCACATTTTATTTCCTGGCTGCACCAGAACATGACCCCCGAGTACCAAGTTATTGTCCTGTAACCACTATTATGAGTAATTCACACTTTTCTTCTCTAGCTTTGGCTTTCCTGACAGTATTCTCAATAAATGCAATATCCTGAGTAAATAGGATCCAGAATAACACTGACAGACTGGATTCTCCCACACTTTTTTTTTGTTTTGGGTTCTTGCTGGGTTTTTGGTTTGTTTGTATTTAGTGACTACAACTTTAGGAGTCAAAAAACCCACTGGCAAGAAGGGCATTTCCTTCACTGCTTAAATAATGTGTGTGGAATCAACATGACCACAAAAATAGTTCACCAGCTGCTGTACTAGAGCTTCCCTGACTCCACAGCAATTACATGATTTTGTGAGTCAAGCTGGCAGAAAATTAATGAATGTTTTAGCTGCTCAAACGGGCTTTCTGCAGAGCTGGAGATGCCAACTGCACTCGGCCAATGCCAATAATCACAAAGTTATTTTCCCCATTAGAATAAACTCTTTGTCTGTCAGAACAAAATTCACAGCCTTACTATTAATTGGAACTACACAAAATCAAGCTCACCAAGCACAATTATCAACAAGAAAGAGAAGGGGGGGGAGAAAATCAATCACACAGTGCCAACATAAAAGTCCAGTCAGATAATTAAAATCAAAGAAAACACACCTCCACTTACCCCACCAACCTGCCTGCATTCTCAATTTAAAGAGAAATGCAGAAAAATCCCAAAGTTATAGCAAAGGTGCCTTTTAAAAACAGTTTTTAAGACACACTGCATGCTGCATAACTAAGGTATTTTCAGGTATCATGTGCCAGTTCAGAATCTGAAGGGAAATTCTGCTATTTTGGTGAAACTTGCTAGTCCTAAAATTTTTTGTTCTTTTTGTGACCACCTGATAGATCAGTTAATATTAACTTGGAATACTTTCAAGTGCTTCCATACATGTCAATATAAGTTTGCTCAGTTCAGCTCGGCTCAAACCAGACATCTGTTTCTCAAGACTAAAAAAACTATTTGCTTTATCTGAATTCACTTAATTAGCACTTAATCAACACTTTTTCACACTTCTAAGGCACATTTTCAACTATTTTCCTGTGTAGTTGCTCCCTTAGTGAGAGATTCTACCAAGGACAAAGCAGCTTGTGGGTTGTAACAAATCAGCAGGTGAAAATAACCTCAGGTTTGAACATAAGGTTACCTTAAATCACCTTGCAAAGAAAGCAATGAGAGGAAAAAAACCTAACAGGAAAAGTTTCCAGGATATATTCCTGGGGTCATTTTTGCATTTGATCTAACAGAAGAGGCTGTTACAAAGACTTCTGTTATTCATAAAAGCAGATGGGGAAGTTTCTGAACAGTAACTTCTGTAACTCAGGAAAGGCAACAAAGAAAATCCAATCAGTCTTACTGACGTTTTTATTTATTTACTTTGCTCATATGCATAAACCAGGAAGTGTAATATAAACAAAACGTATTAATTTTCACTTACCTGGATCTACTAAAGCTTTATTGAATATTTCCTTTAGTTTTCTACTCTTCACATTCCTGCCTTGTGCCAGATTTCGATACATCTCGTAGCCTATAATCATCACACCCCCTTCATCCTGCCAGTGCTGCAGCATGTAGCTCCTCTCCTGAGGGCGCTTCACGGTTGCCAGCTCACAGACCTTCCAAAGGGGAAAAACATGCTGGAATTCCTCTTAAAATACTGAAATACCAGTGTAACTTCTGCTAGGTAAGACTTATTAATGCAAGCAGATTTTTCACATTCCTTAGCCTATATTTTGAGTGGTGCAGCTTCCCGATTATGTGCAAACCATTCAGTTATTTCATTTTTAAGAAACTTTTTTTAAGTCTTGTACCTCTAGTCTTTCCTCATCTTCTAAACCTTCTTGCCATTTTTCAAACTCATTCAGCCAGTTCAAGGCAGTGTTCAGCGGACACACAACCAGAGCTGTCCGAAAATCCAGCTTGTCACACAGCAAGACTGTGTGAAGAAAACTTACTACCTGCAAGAGTTAAAAACAGACAGAACACTAAATAAACCACTGGGGATTAAACACCAGGACAGAAAGATAAAAGTATCTATTCAATTGTGTAATTAATAACCAATAACAGTCTTGTTTAAACACGTTTTTTCTGTTTCAGCTTGCTGCTTAAAAGTTAATACAGGTGTATTTTGAGTTCATACACTTCTTATTCTGTGTTACATGGCTGCACACATCCTTCACACACTGAGCTACAGGCAGTTTTGAATTGCTGAAGGATTTCAGAAATAGGGACCCCTCCCTTTATATTTCACCAATCATCTTCATAAATTCAAAATTTCTATTAGGTCCTTTTTAAGTTTTCTCCCAAAACTCATCCAAAACATCAAATAAATTCACATTCAAGTTTCTTGAAAGTGAATTTCAGGCTTAAAACAGTTTTTCACATTTTTCCAACGTATTGCCAAATTCTCTCAGAGGATGGCTGGAGCAGGTTTCCAAGGCCAGCCTGGCTCTATGTTGCAGATGAGAACACCTCCTTGAGGCCTAAACCTTAAATCTTCTGGTGTCACTCAGTGCTGGGCCTGTTTTATGCAGCAGTAAATGAAGACAGGACTAGAGGACTCAGAAGCAGAAGAGTCAATGATCTCCAGCTCTCCCACCTGACTTTCAATGGTGATTGCACTCTAACCCACACCTTTCACAGTTCTTTCTGGAAAAGATCTTGGTATCTGGCAACTGATTTAATACACTGTTCAGAGGAATTTCTAACTGCACGACTATACTTGGAACACAGGGCAACAAATTGCTTTTAGCTGCTGCAAGACAAAAGGAGTTACTGGTTGTTTTGTGGTAAGACTAAAGCATCTTGTGCTCAGATGCAAAAATTACCCACGAAGACTCATCACTGAAGTCCTGTGTCCTGGTCAGCAAGACCCCAGTTGCCTGATTTCCCTGATAGCTACTGACATTCTGCTCTGCAGTTTGCAAAGTCTGCTGAAACTGATGGCTGATTCAGCTCTTTTAAAGAGCTGAACAACAAATGCCATCACAGAGCACAGCAGAATGACTGGCAAATGAGTACAGAGGGAAAAAAACACCTACCTAAGCTGTAAGCACAGCCTTAAAAATGGTTTATGTTGATATGCATTGGTAACGATGGCTTTCTTTGATTATCAAAAAGTTACAGCCAAAATAATAGTCATTAACACATATGGATCACATAGAAAAATACTTTCTGCTGTGAAATATTTTGTTAAACCATATAGTGTATAAAACATAAGCATACAAGGTCCCCTAGGCAACAGTCCTGCAAAGCATTACAGATCTCCAGTAAAAGGTGTCATTTACTCCCGTAGAACCACAACATCTAAGTAGAATCAAGCATGTAAAAATATACTCTTCAAAGGTGATTTTCAGAAGTGTTCTATGGAATTCTAGACTGTCAAAATCCTGTGTCTGTCTCCCCAACTTCCCTAAACAAACCAAAGCTGGATATCCTGCAGCTGGAGTTCTCAAAAACCCGCTGTCCACGTGCTGTGCACCACCAACCACGACTGCAGCTTGGGTTACCTAAACTGTACAGGCAGCAAATGACCTCAGTCCCTCTGATCATCTACAGCTCTGTGGCACTCAACCCCCTCCAGGTCCACCAGAAAACCAGATTCAGAAAACCACAAAACCCAAGCTTCCCCTGAGCCTGTTCTTTGCAGAGGAATCCAAGGGATCTACAGAATCTGAAAATGTTTCACCAGTCAAGGCATTCCTTGACCATAACCTACAATTTGCTTGTACAGAAAGATTCTTGGGACCTGAAAGTCCTAAAAAACACTGTCTGAATTAGGTCAGAGAGCAGGATTAGCTATTTCTCATGTAGCTTCACTGTTGGAAGATCCTGGTTTAGAGGGCAGACTCAAGGATCAGGAAGCCACCTGAGCACAGCCAAGGCAAGCAAGGAACAACAGACACCTCCTGCTGATTCTCTCTGAAGACTTTCTCTTGGAGCACATTGCAAGGCTCTAAAAATAGTAACAGTGAAAGGCATCAAGCCAAGCCAAGTCTGCTCTTCAGCAGCATCCAGGTGTGCTGACTTTGACAAACACCAACCAGGAAGGCAGTGAGCACTTCAGGGATGCCCCATTCCAAACACACAGGTGTCAAAGACTGACTGCTTGTCACAGGATCTCACAGCATTTTGTTTGCCAAAGGTTGCAGAGTTGGCTGCAGTCACTTGAAGACTATGAATCCAGCTATGGCACAAAAATTCTGATCCAAACTCCACGGAGCTTGGAATTCCAGTGCACTGATACACTGAGCTGTCTAGGAATGAACAGCTGAGGCCTTTGGGTCAGGTGACAGGGCTTCCCAATCCAGTGGGGAAGCTCCTACCACAACTGACCAAGACGGAAGAGGATGGTGAAAAGGCCTACCTCATTGTGGGCAAAAAACAACCTCTTTGAGAACCACCATCACCAAGTTAAAGAGACTGTACTGCAGGGAATGGGCAAAGTGCATCCACATTTGGAGCATGTGAGGAAAGAATTTAGAATGAAGTGTTGCACAAGTGCTGGCTGCTAAAATGATCTAGATTTGCTGGTCAAACTCCCCAGAGCACCAATAGCTAAGAACCACTCCTAGCACAGGTAGGCCCAGATTGATCTCAATAGTCAATACCTATGTCTGCAGAAGCTGCAACTGCATTTCTAATGACTCTGCTCGAGCTAGAGATCAAAAAATTCACAGCACATCATTTTGCTGGCCACCTGTCCTGATAAAAGTGTGGGAATATCTCCCCCCTCCAGAAATGAGGAAACAGCATCAATGAAGGCCAACGACAGTGACCTGGCTTTTCTGAGTGCCTTTACAAGCACAGACAAGGTTGTCACTTGACTTTCTTCTTCAGAGTTCTTGAAAAATTCCCTTTCTCTTTCCCAGAATCAGTGGGACTTCTGCTAAAGGGATCCTTGGGAAGAGACCAGGCAGCAGAGGAGCCAGATGGGCAACTCACCCCAGCTCTTTGCTCACAGGATTAGTGGTGGGGCTACATCTGGTTAAATGCAAACCCAGAGCTCATGAAGGCTGACTGATGCTTGGAAACAAGCAAACACAAAGGGAATTCAACACTCCTGACTACCCTGAAAAGAGCATCATTATGGAGATGCAGGGAAAAGAGACTTAGATCTTTCACCTCTTTTGAAGGTCAAAGGCCTCCTCCAGAGGCCCAAGAGCAAGAGCTGTGAGTACTGTATGACAGCAACTGCTTGGGTGATGAGCTTCAGCAGAAACATTTTAAGGCAAGGATTGAGTGTCTGATATTAAGGACTAACAGAAATGTCAAGTTGTTCACTGTGCAACTTTTAACACGGCGGAAGAACCACTTGTATGAGACCCAGAAATATGGAAATCTTAAGAAATGCTACAATATTCTGTTTTCAAGATTTTTACAAAGAAGACTTCAGCAGTGTAAAGGAGACAGAACATGCCCTGAAGTGACAATGAAATCTTGAACATGAAGATGTCAGGAAGCAAAGAACTGGAAAACCAGTGAAAAGAAATAAAATGAAGAAGGGGTTGAAAGCATGCCCTATAGTGAACTGCCAAGGCAACCAAGTTTCTTAACTGCTCCAAAAGTCTGCATGTACATATGAACAATTACTGATGGGAACAAATGACTCTGTCCCTCAGCCCACAAAAGTCTAAACTGCAGCAAAAGCACAAAGCATCTATCTTTAGGCACTAAAAGTCTGGCATTTAAAAAAGCCCCAAGCCTGATAAACTTGTACTTTATCAGAGCAGCAAATAAATTTAAAAAGCACTCAAGAAAACAAACAGCTCAGGGAAAAACACACCAATGAGGAAGACAGTAAAATTTAAACACAACCTGCTTAAGACCATTAAACTGTCTTAGAAACACGTTCCTGAAACCTGTCTTCTACCACTGTATTTTCTTGTTCTCAGTTGCAGGGGAGCTACACAGCACTTGGAAATAAATATGACCTTTTCACATGAACATCAGTGATTACCTAATTAATTTTTCAATATTTTTAAAGCAGAGAAAGCATAATTGTGTATCAGAACCTTCACAGCTGTAAGCTACAAACACAGCTTCTTTCTCAAGACCTCTGTACAAAACATTTTCCTCCAACAACTCTCCTTGAGTCACTGTCTATGAAACAGGAAGTTTTACTGTGTTCTGAAAGCCACCAAAATTGGTTTTTGCTGGATCAGCTTTTGAGAGGAAGCCACAGACCAGAAAACAAGATGACTTTTGTTTCTTACCTGTAACGTTTTCCCCAGGCCCATACAGTGAGCAAGAATGCATCCAGAACCAGGAGATGTCTTTGTTTTTTTTACAGATTCACAACAGCAATCCCACATGAACTGAACACCTGAAGAAAATTATTGAAAGTTCTTACTAAACATTCATTTTACTGAAATTCGTCCTATAAGAAACAGGTGTGCTCATTTAAAGATCATGGTAACTCTTAGAAAAGCAGTTGTTAGGATAATTATTGATTCATTTCTGTCCAGTGGGTTGTTACACAGGGTCATTTTTGTCTTGAACACGATTATATTCACAGTTTCACTGAAGATGTGGCAACTGGGAAACAATATTACTGTAAGGACTGCAGATGACTGATCTTGGGGACAGGAGAAAAGAGGAAACATTTTGGTATCTGCCTGTCAAGGAGTTTTTCTTGTGATTCTAATGCAGGATGCATAAGGTGCTGTGCCCCTGGAGAGAAAAAAAAAATATTTTTTTTCAATCATCTGTCTTTCCTTACCATCCACTTGGTGTGGTTTCAGTCTGGTAACTATACTCCTGTGAACCTGCACTAATGGTTCTTTGGTTTCTTCATCTTCATCTAAAACCAGCTTAGTTGTAATGGGACATTTCAGAGGTGAAGCATCTTCTATCTCTATCACCTATAAACAGAAACGGGGCATTTTAGGAATAGTTCTCACATGATTAATGCCAAGCACTCGAGAGACACTAGATTTAACAAACTGGGAGTCATAATTTATTTAGTAAAGAGAAATCTTCAATTCCTTACTATGCACCCCAACTGACTCTGGTAGAGTGCTTTTCCCTACAAAAAGTAAACCAGGAGGGAACTGAAACAGCTTTCTAAAGCTCACAGTAGTCAAATAAAACTTACCAATGTTAACCAGAAGGAAACCGCAAATAAAACTTGTGGCTTACAAGGCTGCATGGAAGTTGTTTTCAAATTACTTATCAGATTAAATTCAGGGAGAAATACATCTGTCTTGGACATCATCAGTTCCACCTCCCAGCATTTCACAAAGAAAACAGACCATACCTCTCTCAGTTTCTCTCTCTCCCGTTCTCTCTCTGCTATACGTTTTCTTCTCTCTTCTTCTTCTTTGAGTGCATTCTGTGTTTCTGTTCTAAGCTTATCATCTTTAATAATTTTCCTGATTTTCTTCCTGCCTTTTCCAGGAGATTTTGAATCATCATTGTCCTCGTTCTCAGAATTACTCTGTTAGAAATTAAATAAAGTGCATACTAGCAAGAAAATCATGGCACAGACCTTCATTCTTAGACAGGCCCCCAAAAATTCTCACATACACAGGTGAAGTTTAGCTAATAAGGAAGAAGACACCTTCTCTAAAAGTTAGCCAGAACAACAAAAGAACTGCCACCTTAACTGTAATGTACTCTGAGATACTAAAGATAAGCCCAGCTGTGCCAAGGCAGTACTGAAAGCACTGTTATCATTTACTAGTAGCTAATAATAATTCATAAAGAACTATTTTTCTATTATAGTGGTGGATCAGATCAGCTGTTACCTGCTCCACACAGGGAAAGAAACCCTAGTAGTACTAAAGCCTTAGTCTACTATTTGTCTCATTTACATTTAGATTAAAAAATCCATTTATTTAAACATCATGGATTTTTCTCAAGATCTAGACAGGAAAAGTTAATGGTGCCATTTTACAAATTTTAGCCTGAATTAACACCAAAGAGTTGTAATTTTTTTACTGTACTTTGTGCAAAGCTGTTTGAGATACCCAAGTCCCTGAGCAGTGGACAAGAGGGACAGGAACTCCTCTTCCCATTTATTACTTCAAACCCCCACATGGTACCTTATTGTCATTTTCACTTGATGAATCCTCCTGAACCCTTATTCGCCTTCGTTTCTTCTTCTGTTTGTAACTGCGCTGGTTTTCTTCTGCCTCAGCTTTCTTGGCAGATCTATTAAAAAATGGCAATATTACGAATTAACAGTAATAATTGTTGCTAACTAGCAGAATAGGCACTCCTTTTGTGCAGTTTCAAATTCCCTCCTCCCTCCCCCTCAACTCACTGGACACACATCAGTGGTCTATCCCAGAAAACCCTGCAGAATCTCAGAATTGTTAAGCATTAGTTTTATACTGCAATCCACCATCCCTTAGTTGACAGTGATGGACTCAGCATAAAAATGTTCATTTTTTTCATAACCTTTTTTTTTTTTTTACTGGCTCATCAAGCTGTTGTGTACTCCCTACTGACTGCAGTACCAATTCAAAATTCCCACATTTGCCAGGAAAATAATTAGCAGATACCGAACTACAAACAAGTCTCATCGAGGGGTTTAAGAACCAATCCAAAGTCTTTAACTTCTACCACATCCCTGCCTAAACTCCACTATTAAAAACCAAACCCCAAACTCAGGACAAGCAGAGGTTTATTTATACCTTGTCCTTGGTCGTTGGTCATCTTCAGACTCACTGACTTCTTCGCTCACTGCAGACTCGTGGAACTCGGAGTCATTGGAATCATCGCTGCTCACTTGAAAAATAAAACATGATTTCATGTGGAGTATCACTGCAAAGTCAGCAACTTCTCATTGTGCAACAAATTGTTCAAGACCAACAGGCACTGTCAAGGTTCATTTCAGAAGATATCAGACCCACTAAGCACAATAATAAGAAGTAAGAGCAATGTAAGGGGTACAGAATAGAAAAGCTTAATATTGAAGCACAAGCTGAGTCCTGGTAGATGGTGTATTATGCCAAGACTTGAGGTCTTTATGCATGAATATATCTCCATACAGTTTACAGGCAAATGGCAAAGTATTATATCAGAAGGTAAAGGGTGAGGAGGAGAGACCACAGTGGGAACAGCAGAACTGCGGAAAACAGAAGATGATTCTTGGTTAAACAGAAGCATTTGTTTCAAATGTTTTAGATGTCATTTCATAATCATACTTCATGGAAACAACCTTTATTTACTAACAACATATGCAACTGCATTGCTGCACTTATGGCCTGATGTTTCTTCAGGTACTGCAAGTTCAAAACTCACTCGAAAGGCAATACCTAAACCAGCACTATTAGGTAACACTTTCATAACTAGTTTTAGGAGCTATCATTGGCATTTAAAAAGGTAATTAATACAGCTGAATGCCATTTAGCACCTTTAATCTCAGTTTGACCTTGAACAGCAGAAAGTTTAACTCGGTTATGAAGAACAAGGCTTAAAACCTGGGGTTTACATACTTGGAGAAATGTAACATTAACAACATAGGGATAAAAGGAGAAGGTGAAATACAGTGTATTGTTCTACTTAAGGGCAGTGAACTTAAAAGGCTGACACTAAAGTACCCTGAGAATCAGCCTGGCTGCATCTTATCTGCACATTGCCACTGCAATTTATAATTACTTCTCCTGAAAGAAATGTTGCCAGTAATTCCATAAGGGAGGAAAATGACAGTTTTCATGAAGGAAAATTCTAAACAAATCACAACTCTTATACTGTGGAAGCCCACAAAAGCTGGCTGGCATTAGTGCCACACAGGGGACAGGAAAGTCTAGGGCACTTTTCAAGACATGATGACACTGTCAACACCTGACAGACTCTTTGTTCCTGCCTGCAACAATGCAAACCAAGGCCCCAGGCAAGGCTCATCTCACAGTGCCATCTGGTGCTCAGCTCCAGCCTGCAATGCTGCAATTCCAGCATGGAGAGGTTCCTCATGCTCCAGGGCCTACCAACAGTCCAAGGGGAAGAGAGGAAGTATAGGAAGGACTGATTTTCCCAGTTTGGACATTCTGGGCTTGCTTCTGCTCTTTCAAATGAGTATTCTAAGACTCCACAAGATTAATCCAATTCAGAGGACAGAGGAAGTGGAAAGAGCTGCACTTGTATTCAATATTTCAAATAAAACTATTTATTTATCAAAGATATGAGAATCCTAAATTTCATACACAAGGAAGTTGACACAGACTTTAAAATTCCAGTTTGAGATCTCCGTTCTGAAAAGCCTTGGAATTATTTTATAGAAGCAAATACTTTTTATAACAAAAAAAGTCTGGATTATGTACCTTTCCTTCTATTTCTACGCTTCCCCCCTTCTTTTTTTTCTTTTGGCTTCACCACCTTTTTGTCTTCACCAGATTCCCCATCACTCATGGTGAGCTTGTGCCTCAGCAGTCTGTGTCTGTATCTGGGCTTCTTGGATGATTCTTCTTCCTCTGAATCCGATTCAGAATTACTTTCTTCCTTTTCAGACTTCTTATCTTCCTTTTCATTCTCTCCTGTCAGATACAAGAGTCAGTACCACATACACACCAGTCATCTTTTTTTCCTGACTTAAATTTGGCAAGAATTGAAAACTGAATTAACTTTGGCTAAATTTTGTGGGTTTCCAGGGCATTACAAGCAACAATATATCAGTTTCCCCAAATGTTGAGTATTTTATGGTGCCTGAATGCCTGAAATGCCTGCTCCAATGACTGTGTTAGCCAAATCTCTCCTGTGCCCTTGCAGGACTTACTGTTCTGTATTGATTACTCCTCACAAATCCCTGGGACTTCTAAATTGATGACAAAAGTCAGATTAGTAGCAAAAAAACAGACATATGAAAGACTGAAAAAGATCATAGTCCTCATGACCACGTACACCGGCCTCTCTTTGGCAACCACCCATCAACATCAATGACAATTTTGCTGAAAACTGAAGAATTTTAAACAATTACAATGTTCCCAAGTGACCTTTGAAATCATGACGGGCGCCACAGCACCACTCTTTCCCAGATGCTTTTTGGTGCTTACCATCACGTCCCGTGTTCTCAGTCTGCTTTGCAGGTTTCTTTTTTCCTTCCTCCGGTTCTTCATCTGAAGATGTATCCTCATCAGAGGAAAGATTGGCTTTGATTTCTTCTAAAAGCATTTTCTTGGCAATTCTTTGAAGTAAAACAGAAAACACTATTTATTCCATTGTTCAAGTAAATCTATGAACGACAAGTGTAATCCTACACCATTCAGAACTTCAAAAAAAGGGCTGAAAGCTGAACAAAAAAAAAAGACATGATGAAAAGTCATTGTGGCAAGACAGGATATATCAGCAAAAATCTCATGTTAAATGTAACATGTTGACTTGCTTTTAGAAAGCAGATTTGTATAATGCTTCTTAAGAGAGAAGTTTCCTGCTTTCCAGCAAGACTGGAGATAAATAAAAAATGTACAAACATAGAGGTTTCATTTTATTCACGGTCTATTTGGATAACTAACTACAAGCACTTGCCTTACAGCAACTGTAGCAAAACCCCTTTTGTACATACACAAACACATCACAGGATCTGAATTTCATAGAAAAATTATGATTTCCTGCTCCACAAACTGTCCTCTCAGCTTCCCATTGCTTCACTGCAGCACAAGAAAGTTTCCAGCTAATGTACAAGTGACTACAGAAAAGTTCTTTCTTTACATGCTCTTGCAACATAATCTTGCCTGAATCTAAGGCAGAATATAAAATGATACATCAAAAGTACAGGGAAATAGTGGAGTTATCTGGGAACTTGTACTTCCAGGGGAAAAAATAATCCTAAAAGAACAAAACCAGGTCTTCCTCAAATAAATATCAGAAATAGCATGGTTTTCATTCCAGGGTCATCAATTTTAAATGAAATACTTTTTTTCTAGGTCAAACCTTGTCTGTGTTGCCTTTTGGCAGAATTAATCTATACTGCATGCACATAGTTCAGAACAGGAAAGATCTTCTACCAGTCAAAACAATAGTTCAAAACCCATGGAACTGAACCACAAACTGAGCTTCACTTGGAAACGGCAAAGGAATAAGGATCTCTCGAGTAAAGCTTCTTATACAACAGAAATTAAGTTGTTACTTCTATAGAGCACTATAAACTAGCTTTTTAACAATCAGGATTTCATTTTCCAGCATGTAATGTTTCCCTAAAGCAAAAGAACTTTTCAAAGAGAATTTTCCCAAGCTATCTTTCCTGACACTCCAAGCAGTATTTTCTGTGGTTTGAGTGGTTCCAAAAAGACTCTCACACTAATGTATATTCAGTAATTATTAAAAGATGGATGCAAAATAGTTTAATAAACATTTTTAAGATTGTTCAGTGAGCCAGACAATCCACCAGCATCCAAAACACACCCTCCCTCTCTTTTGAGAGATGGCTTGTGAAGAAAAAGCTGATTAAAACTTTACCATGCAGAACCCTTGATGAGCTTTAATTCCATATATATCAACAGATCACAATGTGAACTCAATAAAAACTTACTAAACTCCATAGATAAGTACCATCCTCTTCCAAATGCTTTTTGCATTAGGTCCTTCCAGAGTTTTAGAAAAGGGACTTAGGGCTTGGTTAGTCTGGGCTGTTTCTTTTTTTCTCTAAATAGCTCCTTATAGAACAAATTCAGACTATATTTCTTCGGTCTCTTAATGGTCAGAACTTTCCCTTCACAATGTAATGGCTTAGAATATCACCAAAGTTTTGGAAAAGGAAAAAAAAAAATAAGGAGAAACACTAAAGAAAACTGAAAAAAAATTAAAATTGAATCCTGCAAGTCCTGGCCAGTAGTACTGCCTCTGACTGGTCTCAGGTGAATCAGCAAAGTTAACACAACTTGTATGTGGTTGCCAATACTTACCTCTATACAAATCACCTTTAAAAGGCTGACTTTAGGTCTTAAGAAAACAAGACATACATTTTTATCTACTCTTTAGTGAAGTGGTTTTTAAAGGGGAAAAGAAAACCCAAAGCTAATGTATCTAACACCTAAAAATACCATGTACAAAATCTACTCTCCGTGGACAGAAGATGTTGTGATTTTCCCATTAATCATCATAACCACCAACCAGATTGGGTAAACTTAGTAGTTTCTAATTATATACAATAATATTGATTAAGAAGTTATTTCTGCCATAGGAAATTAGTCCTATTTTTTATCTAGGATACTCAACCACTTGGATTCAAACTGTTAGTGAGAAAAGCTACATTCTCTTCAATGCATTTACTGGTATGATGTCAGGCTAAAAATATAAGACATTATTAAGATGTTCAGAATTTAAAAGATGCCTGTTTTTAATTAACTACATATCTGATAGGAATTGTAAGTGCAAGCAATATCAGACCCAATGAGATTAAGCCTTGTAAATGTATCCAACAAATGACTGATGTAACAAATGGCTCATATGAATTGGAATACCTTGAGTACTGGACTCTTGAAACTGGTTTTAAATTAAATTACAATGTATGCTGACCAGGATAATACATCGTATTACTTTTTCAAGATAAAAACCATTTAAAGCAACCAAGTTTCTAAGCTAAGGAACTTCATATGCTAGTTTAATATTTGCATTAACAGCAGCAAGAGAACAAGCTATGGTAGTGTGAAACTCTCTCACTCACATTCTTCCAGAGAAACCCACACAAATCAAAAGGGACCATAATATTTACTTGGGTCAAGGACATAAACAATTCTTGGCCAACCACATGTAACAGCTGAACAATATCAATAAACCAACTATCAATATATTTATTAAGAGGCACAGAGCCATATGACCTCCAGCACAGGACTTCAGGTAGGGAAAACCAAAATACATTTAAAAAGTTCCTGCATTTCATTTATTATCTGCTGTGACCTCGAGCACGTCGCGTTGCCCCACTCCATCTTACCTAAACTGTGAGGTTTGTATGAAGGGCACTTCCCCAACATGTATTTATACAGTGCCTCACAGAACGGGGCTGCAATCTCAACCAAGGTGCATAAAAACAACTCAAGAATAAAATGACAAGATATATGCACAGTTTTGTATAAATCGGGATATTTAAACATATTTCCCCTTCGTTGGTGTCTAAGAACAACATCAACAAAATACATTTCTAAGGAATGAATTGATTACTACGTATTTTTAAGTTATGCTAAAAGAAAAGAGTTTTCCCAAGAGACAGGCAGACTGGAAGTTACTCAGGGGTTGCTTAGTTACACTGTAGGACTACTTTAAATTAACCCTTCAGACACTGCAGCAAAACTGGGATAGTAGGTGCAGCCTCTCATGATGTGGAGTTAAGCCCACATGGTAATTGGCACCATTGTTGCTCATGAATTTTAGAGTGTCAATGCAATGGACTCAGTTAAAATCTTGGTGAGACTAAGCTACCTCTGTAAAAAGCATTTTTCTAAGAAAGTCATGATTTTCAATTTTAGTCTGTTATCATGATGTATTATTACCAATTAGATCATATCAACTCACAGGCAGAGTTCACATACACCTACAAATTATATGCAGAAATAAGGGTGCCCAAGACAAGCCCTTGGGCACGGGAGGAGCAGCTAATAAAAGCCACCACAATCCAGCTACAGCACTATTGAATTAAATGGGCCTTCAGGGTATTACTAGAAAATTCAGAACCCTTTAAAATAGATTTTAAGAGATTAATATTCAGATGAAATGTCACACATCTAAAAAATGAGTGAAAACTGCCAAACACCTTGTTCTAAATACTGTGCTGTCTTTGTTGCAAGAGGCTGATTTTCAAGCTGTCAGAGTTGTATTAAATTAAATGCTTGGACAAGAAAAATGTTTTACAAAAATTTATTGTAACCATCAAATACTTAAAGGCATTCTGCATTAAATACACTAATTACTTCTTAATAAACAGAACTACTGCAAACATATCAAACAGTACCATTTAAAAGATCAGAAGGACCAATAATAGTTACACAACAAAAGATGAAAGCATACAGCACTATATGGCATAGTATGACCCACTTGGATATTGCATTTTGGCAAAAATGATTTCAAGACTATTAATATTCATGTCATGCACATCCCCAGGTATGCAAATAACAGAACATCTAAACTAGAGACTTGCAAACAGGAGAGTTCCCACACTACAAACACCCAGCAGGTACTAGGTACCCTCTTTGGCCTGGAAGAAAATAGGCAACTTCTCTGAATCAGTAGGTAAACTATTTAAACACTTTGTGTTGAGTAAACAGAAGAACAAGTTTTTAACTTCTCAAAATTTGTTCCATCTTTTTACATTTTATATCTCTGATTCTGGTGCCAAGTACAACACATGATGAATGTAAAATCAGACTGCAGTTACCAGTTAACATGTCTGAAGGTTGACAACACTGTTTATTGACAAAATACCTCCCCATCTCATAAATATATATTCAAAATATTCCCTAAAGAAAAGCTTAACAGAGAGGCAGCTTAAAAACAAAGTACAGAAACTGATTTTTAAAGCTCAAATTTATATTACTGAGTTTTTAGCAATTAATTCTTTTCCCAATATAGTTCTTAAACCAATAATTAAGATTGTCAAAAACATTTGTACGAGAAATACTGAACTTCTGACAAAAGTGTCTCAGTTTAGTTATCAACCACAAACCCACCAAAAAAAAAAAAAAAAAAAGGAAAAAAAAAGGGGAAAAATAATCAAAACAGGACTGAAATTTAAGTATAGTTTAAAAAAACCTTGATATTACCAAAGTTTAAATGTTCTGCTTATGACCCTGTGCTGTCAAGTCCCTAAAAAGCATCTTTAAAACTTGAATTACTGGATTAAATTTGATGACTGAAAACAAGCAAGAACTAATTCAGCAGCAGCATTTTGATGCCAAACTGAGGTCCGTAAAGGATATAAAACAGTGTTTTTAAAATTTACTTTAGCCACATATCAAAACATACAACTCTGTGAAACAAAGATTCCATGTTCTAAACTATTAAGGCTCAGAAGCAGAAAAAGACTCCATCAGCAACTGTGCAAAGCTGGTCCCACACATGCTATATGGCCAAAAATTAAAATCAGTTTCTGAAATACTGTATAAAACTTTGCTGGACAACTCTTCAGTCTAACTACGATAACTTCCAAAAAGAAACTGTGGCTCGGAACTGAGCAATACTTCATGTTGTGCATTCACTCATTAGGAAACAAAGCTTTTACATTTCTAGTCAGGCTAATTTTGATAGCTACAATGATTCTGGTAAAATATGACATGTCTTAACTAACTGTATCTTACAGAGGTTCATTTTTATTGAATTTGAAACTGAATCAATACATATAAGCCACAATTCTGAAAATACCTACGCAAAGACTTAAAATATATGTGTATAGTCTCTTTGATACCAGTGGAGCCTATGCACAGTGCTTGTAGAATCAGGGCCTTAATTGTCACATTAGTCACCTCAGGTACTCTTTAGTGGATTAGAATTCAGTTGAATTAACAGCTGAAAATACCTAATACTGTTTTCCCCACATTTGAGTTTTCTCTTTATTGAGAAAAGGCATTTTAATTAAAAAAGCATATTAAGTAACAGTAATAATCAAATTAATTCTGAAAATATTGCAGCACTGCATATTGCACAGATGCAAACTGCCACCTTCTATTCAAAGAACTAGCTGAAATTCACATTTATCAGAAGCAGCTTTTTTTACCTGCCTGAAAGTAACACTTGTCACAAAGCCCACACTTCCAAGAGGAGCACAGTGCTGCAGAGCGTTTATAACACACCCTACGCAAGGTGTGTTAACTAAGGCTCCTAAAGACTTGCTTTGCATTTCTGGGCTTTGGCCTCTGTTTTCTGGCCCCGTGTTCAGACTTGCGGGAGGCCCGTGAGCGAGTCTGTACAGGGCAGGCAGCCGTGGTTTTTACAACCTGCTTGCTCTTCCGTTGCGCCGCTTTGCGCCCACGCCTAGGGTGTGTTATAATCGACTTTAAGTCCTTACGGAGGGTATCATACCTATTCTCAGGGTCGTCATCATCATCATCTTCCTCCTCCTCCATTGGAATAGTCCTTGATAGAGCCTCTCCCTCATCTCCTGAGAAACAACCAAACAGAGAACACTCAACACAAGGAAACCCAGCAATAAACAATAATACACGACAGCACAATAGCACATGAACTACATCTCCACCAACAATCCCCATTAAAAATAGCTTGGTCATACCACTTTTATCTTGACATATAAAAATAAGTATTTTTATGAATCAAGTATCTAGTTTTTCAAGCAGCACTTTTATCCATGTTACGCTTGCTACTACACACAGCTTGCAATTCTTGCCTTGTTACACACTGTGAATTGGGCTTTTTACACCAAAACCTGAATACTCCACCCAGGAGCCAGAAATTAAGTTTCCCAAGAAGTTATTTGATCTATCAGAATCTCCAGTACTGAGTTTGGGCAAATTGAAAAGGTGGCACAAATACATGATGGAATTGCTTGCCAAGCCTATGAGCTGCCCTGCTGCCGTGAGGAAGCACTGGAGAACACTAATCCTTATCTACTTTTGCTTTCAGGGTACATGTGTGTGTGTAAAGAGTTATGTTTTGAGAATTCCACCTGCTCTCCTAACTGTAAATGTTCAAACTCAGCTGCACCACATGACACTGTCTCATATGGAAAGGACATGAAAACCAACAGCGTGGGACACAGAACAAAGAACAGCACAGGTTGGCACCCGCCTTAAAGCTCCTCTGCCCTCTCCTGGCTGGACAGAGAGGAATTCAAATTATTTCTAGCACACTCCCAGGCCTCTACCCTTGCTTTTCTCTTGTTCTTCTGACTTGCCTATAAGTCAGACAACTCTGCTAGGTAGTAAAATTAAGCTAAGGAAAAGAAACCTCACAATCCTAACTAGTTGAGATCCCCTCATTTATAACCTGTACTGTTTATTTGCTACCTGTGTGGATTGGACTAAAACCAGGCTGTGAGAAGCTACTCCAAGTTGTTTTAACATACACCTGCCCTGGAAACAGCATTACCCAGCTATCATCTGACAGGACTGTCTAAGAGCTGATCCCAGGATGTACCTCACTTAGGTAAAAGTATCCTGGTGATCAAACCAGATTCTAAGTCTCATTCGACGCTCGATCTATGCAGCTTGTTCAGAAACAGAAGAGACTCCTTTATTAATTCACTTATTAAGCCAACACATGTCTCCTCTTAAAATAATCTAACATAGGCAGGATTTCATAGAACCAAACTCAGGTTGAAAAAGACCTCTGGACACAACTTACTCCAACTCCCTCCTCAAAGCAAAACTAACTCTCAAATAAGATCAGTTTTTTCAGGGCCTTGGACAATCAAGTTTTGAGCATTTCCAAGGACAGCAATTCCAACGTTGAACAAGGCAACCAGTGTCAAGCTTTGATCATGCTCAATGTATAAAATACTTTTGCTACTATCTATATCAATTTTCCTTGCTAAATCCTGTATCCACTGCCTCATCCTCTCAGCACACAACCCTTCCCTAAAACTGCCCGTTAGGTGACTTTCCCATTTTTAGCATTCTCTCTCCAGTCTAAACCAACTCATTTCTTTCCAATTTGTACAACTGTTATCCTTCTCTCCAATAATTATCCAATCCTTCCACTTGTGACCTGCAAATTAAACAACTGCTCCCACTGCCCCAGAGACCTTGTGATATATTACCACCAACCTTTTCCCTCTGGGCCATTTCAATTCAAGTCTGTGAATACACATTCCACACAAGCAATCCCATTTTTAAGGTATTTTTCTTTGATGGTTCAGTGATGCTGAGAACTCTCAGAGTACCATCAATTGTCTGTCTGTGGGAGAGTTTTAACAGCCATGACAGCCAAAACACCATGACACACAAAAAAACAGTTCATTACTATGTAAACTATTAATTATTTGCAATCCCCCCAGCAGTGGCATCACTGGGGAAAACACTGACAAGGCAGCACTGAGGATAAGGCCCTGAATGTCCCAGTACCATATGCAGAGACACAACTAACTTACATCATCAGAAGGCCTTGAAAAACAAACATTACAGGGCTGTGTAAAACACAGAACAAGAAACTTATTTTCCAACTGCTACTCAAGGATAATGCAAAACACCATTAACCAAACTTTGCATGGGCTCTAAATCTAAAGCAGCACTGCACTTATAAAAGCATCTGCAAGGATGAACAACTCTCTCCCACACTGAATTGCAGGAAAACTTCGGGAAGAAGGGGGTCACCTTCAGCTGGTAGGAAAAAGGGGGAACATTATGCCCAATTTAAAATCTGACGGTTTCAGGTTTTTTTAGGAGTGAGGCTTTTTGTTTAAGACATTACAAATAACAATCATTTAATTTTGTACTTAGTATCTGCCTACGAGTATTTTCTTGAAAAGTCAAAATATAGCTGTGTCCCTTCTGTTATCTTACCACAGAATCATGGAATCCCAGAATTGTTTGGGTTGGCAGGGACCTTTAAGTTCATCTGGTTCCACCCCCTGCCATGGGCAGGGACACCTTCCACCAGCCCAGGTTGCTCCAAGCCCTGTCCAACCTGGCCTTGGACACTCCCAGGGATGGGGCAGCCACAGTTTCTCTGGGTAACCTGTACCAGGACCTCCCCACCCTCACAGGGAAGAATTTCTTCCCAGTATCTAAGCTAAACCTACTCTCAGTTTGAAGCCGTTCCCCCTTGTATCTTCATAAACATATCGTAGTTTTATTCACTTTTAGTTTATCTGCAGCTTTGCAAACAACTGTATCTGAGCCAACAGTAAAAGTCACGTACAGAAAGTTCTGTGAAACATAATTAGAAGAACAAAAAACCAGTGAACACTTCACCTGTCATGGTAATTAAGACAGCAAGTATTTTTCCTAGTTGAAAATTCATTTATTAAAAACATGCCTACTGTCTGTGTAATGTGAAAACTGCCTTCTCTTTTTAAGTCCTTTAAAACTAAGTATTGTAACACAGCAGTTCTGAATTTTCTAAATTTCCTAAATCTTCAGGACACCAACAAAGTAATTCTGCCTTGGCAAGGGAAATAATTATTACTCTTAAACCTGCTATGAAAACAATAAGCAATGACAGATCTCTGTAAGTGACACCAGCTCTTCTAAGGCTACATGGTTCTTGTGAGGCACAAAAATCATCTCCTTGATTTTTAATGTGTCCTGCAACACCAGAGGTCTTCAGAGCCATCTCCAGTGCATAGCCAGGACAAACCTGAGTTCCCTGGGTTATTTACTCCTTCAATGCAGCTTCTGCTAAAGCTGTCCCTGGCAGACAAAGCAAGGACTGGGCTTTGGAAAGCTGAGCTCCAAAGCAATACCTGCTGCAACTACAGCCTGGAGCTTCTCAAGCCCCTCCATTTACAGTGACATCCTTTTTTCCTCGAGGGCCAAGCTGCACAAACTGAAATAATGCAATTTGACAATCACAGGATAGTTTGGGTTCAAAGGGAGCTTCAAAACAGCTGCTTCCAAATCAGTATCAGAAAACCTAACCAGCTGCAAATATATAAATGTGTATTACCAACTGATGAATATTTTTGCCTTCTAGATTATTGTTACCCAAATCTTACAAAATTGCCCTATTAATACATTAATAATAGGTGTACATGAACATCTTTTGCACACCTGATGACTGACAGAATCCTGCACCAGAAGACAGCATCAAGCTCTCAGTCACTGGTCTGATCTTCTGCTCGTCGCTGCTTCCATCGCCTGTGGAATTCTGCTCATCATTTTCTTCCTTATCAGATGAGGAAGAGGAAGTGACAACCACTTTCTTTTTTGAGACTTTCTTTTTTAAGCTACTCCTTTTACTGTCTTTCATTGGCCCTCTTTTAACCTTTTTCTTACTGTCTTCATAAGACTCCTCATCAGAAGAGGACGAATCATTCTGTTCTTTCTTGGAAATTTTCTTTTTGTGACTTATTTTTTTCTTTTCTTTAGTTTCAGTTCGTTTTTTACGCCGCGTGGCATCTTCAGAAGAACTCTCCTCTTTTTGGGGGGATTTCTCAGTATCAGAGGATAAATCAATGTGTACTCTTTTAGCTACTCTCTCTCTCAAATTTCTCTTTTCTATAAATACAGGTTCCTTTTTAATTTTGTCGTTTTCAGAAGAATTGCAACTTCCTTTCTCTGGAGAGGACTTGTCACCATCGGATGAGGAATCATCTTGCTCTTTCTTGAAACTTTTCTTTTTCAATTTTTCAGATTTCTTTGCTTTGCTTTCTGATCCTTTCTTGTTCTTGAGTCTGTCCTTTGAAGACTCAAACTTGTGCTCTTTCTTTGCAGATTTCTCAGTGCTCTCTGAAGAAGAATCTTCTTGTGCCTTTTTCTTTTTCAAATCCTTGTCTTTGTTACCTTCAGGAGAGCTTTCCTCTTTCTCCAGTGAAGACTTCTCAACATCAGAATCCTCATCATGTTTTCCCTTTGTGGATTTTTCTTTTGAGTCCCTGTTTATCTTTTCCTTAGCAGACAACCTCTTACCCACTTTTTTATCTTTAGAAGAATGGTTTGTTTCCTTCTCTGGGGAAGACTTTTCAACATCATCATCTTCTGAAGATTTACCTTTCTTTTTCTTCCAATTTACTTTTCTTTTACTACTTACTTTCTTCCTCTGCTCCTCTTCAGAGGAATCATAACTATCCTCTTTTCGTGAATATTTTTTCTTGGGCTTTTTTGCAGCCTCAATTTTACTCAACATTTTTATCTCTTTTTCTAACTCAGAATCATAGTTTGAAGAATCTGAATAGTTTTGTCGCTTCTTTTTAGCAGCGGCGGCATTTTTAGCTGATTTGCCTCTTTTAGCATCTAAATCTGAACCAGAACTGGAACTTTTTCTTTTCCGTTTTCCATTTTCATCCTTTACTGGTTGGTTCTTCTGAAAATCTGAAGTCTTCTGATCGTTTGTTGGTGCTTCACTATTGCTGTCAATGTCTGAGGAGCTGCGACTCATCATTCCTGCCTCTTTAAGAACAGCTGGCATCTCATCAGAATCCGAGCTCTGATCCAAAACATATGGCTTCTTGGATGTGGAAAGGTTATCAGGGCTGGGGCCATCAGCAGTACTGTCAGAAGGATTTCTCTTATCGTTTTTCCTCTGTGGCTGTTTGGCTGGTTTTCCCTTGCGCTTCTCGCCGCTCATGTCGTTGCTGTCCTCCTCCGAGTTGGATGTCAGAGGGCTCATGTCTGTGGGGCGCCTCAGCGGGGTGGTTTTCACGCGCGGAGACCTCCGGAGATCAGACTCCTCCACAGGCACAGCCTCGTTCTCCGTGGAGGGTTCGCTGCCAGCGCTGTGGTTTTGTTTCACAGGATCACAGTTTTCTGCTCTAGGCTTTACATCGACGTCTTTATTTTCCTTTTCTAAACTGTTGTCTCGATCTTCAGCTTTAACTGTAGCCTCTGAGAGGGAAACAGGAGTCAATTTTACAACCAATTCTTTTGTTCCTTTAGCTGATGATTTTAACTTGGTACTACCTTTGGCATCTTTCACAGGAGTGTTCGATTTTGTATTGGAATTTAGAGTCTCATGATCTGTTCCTGTATTTCCAGTGTCCTGCTCATCTGATGGCATCTGAATCTCCATAGCAGATTCTAGAGTCTCAAAAATGTCTTCAGGAACAGATGAGGGAATGGACACTATATCCATGTCCAAAGCCTCTGTACTGTTCGGTTCATACTGAGGTTCTTCATTTGTGCCAGACTTTTTCTCTTCCCCAGAAGTAGGTTTGTTATCAGTCTGTTCCACTGTTGGAACACTTTGATCCATGGGCTCACTGTCAGGCTGTTCTGATACAACTTTTTTCGGTGTCTGTACAGTGTCATCCTCTTTTAATGCCACATGTTCCTTTCCTTCATCTTTTTTCACCTCATTTTTTTCTGATCTAACCTCAGTTTTTTTCTCTTTGGTATTTTTATCTTTGATTTTAACATTCAATGCTTGAATCTCCAGGTTCAGACCTTCTTCTAGTGCCAGATGAGCTTTTTTCATGTCACCCAGCACAGATTTAAAAGCTTTCAGTTGACATAGTTGCACAGTTGGGCTTATTTCTACATTTTCTGCAGCGTTTTTCAAAAAGCTTACAAAGCTAGAATTGAGATTTGCTGTAGTTTCAACCAGCTTTTTTGTTTTCTTAAGCAAGTCTTTTGGCACCATTAGTGCTTTATAAGAATATGTTAGTGAACCTGAATATGAATTATCTAGTTTTTTTTCTTCACCATTACAGTTTGCATTATTTCTCTTTGGAGAAAACTTGACTGTATGGTCATATATTTTACTTTTTTCACTTTCAACTTTGATCTTTTTTTTGTTTTGTTGAAGTAACTGTTCTAAATTTTCAAAGACACTGTCACATGCAGTGACCAAGTCCAATAAAGGCTCTGGATGGCAAATATAGCAGTGCCACTGGTTATTTTCATCCAGGATAGTCGAGAGCTCCTTTCGACCCAGGTTGCGCAAAATGCACTTTTTACAGAAGGCGTTATGGCAAAAGTCACAGCAAATCAAATTTCCACCTTCAGCACACCACCTGAAACGAGACACAAAGAACATAAGAGGTTTGTCTCCAGATCAACACAGTGGTAAATTTTTAAGCTGATATATTTAAAATTTCAGGTGATTAACAGATATCCATTAACTGAAACCATTTTTCAAAGCACATCTGAAAAGCACTCAACTGAGAATTGGAAAGTCAGAAAATTCACGTGTTAGATTAAAAGTTCACAAGGCTGAAATGGTCAGTAATTCTGAAACACAACTGCAGCACTGATTTTAAAGAAAAGAAAAAACTAACTACATTTTATTTTCCCTGTTTCTTCTGAAAATTTTGGGGGGGGAGTGGACAGAGGGAGAGGAGTGATTTGTTTTACAGCACAAGTAATTGGCATCTTTCTAGCCTTAACTGATATATTACCACTGCAGGCACATATGACCTGAAAAGTGGTGGACAGGAAAGGCCATAAGCATCACAGACTGTACAGTTTTGACAGAATTACACATTTAGATATTTGGACATTAGGACAGAGAAATACTTTAGTATTTCCAAAGTGGGAAATGCATCTGTATAAACAAGTTTCTGTGGTTCACAAGGCTTAGAATGTCAGATTCTATCCTCCCTTTAAAGTGTTTGTAAGGTTAATGGGCATTATGGGTCAATACCCATAATGGGCATGTTATTTAGTTAGAAATGTGATGTCTTAAAAGTGTTTGCTATTGGAGTTATTTATAAAATGTTTTCCTGTTAATTACTAAAATAACAATCAAATAGACAGGAAAACGCTGGGGTTGAGTATTTCTTGGTGAGAAACAATTGTTGATTAAACTCTTACGGTTTTATTTCTTGCAATAATGAGGTGACTGACAAATAAGCCAGAAGAGCTGGGGGTGTGTTTTCAGTTTCTGGACACTCACCTACACTGTTCGTCCATCCCATCGGAATCGCGGCTGATGTCGTCGCTCATGTAATACTTGTAGCAAGTCTGTAAAGAGACAGGACAAGGAATTCTTTATGAAATCCCAACTGGGCTTCAGTGATTCACTTGATTTCCAAAGCTTCCCAGTAAAAGCAGCAGCTGCAAGGTCTTCAGCATTCTAAGCCTTTTACATTTGTGTCAATCTAAAAAGAAAAATCTACCATGGATACAACAGGTCCCAAAACATGACTTCTTATTTAGATGGCTCAAGGTTTATTTGAAAATTAAATAGGCTTGTGTTTGATTGCTGTGTAACTGTGTATTTTAGAACACTTCAAATCTCTAAGTTTTTTCCCATCTATTTCCTAGGTAAATCAATACCACATCCTCCCCAGCACAATTAATCCTACATAAATTACAATTTTCAGCTGTATGCTCATTATGTTAACATCTGATGCCACAAGGCTTTAAATAAAAAGGTCTTCAGCATTTATCCTGATGTTAACACCCAGTATTCAACTTCCAGGTACAAACTAAGTATCTTTATTGAAAATCTGGTAATGGTAAGAAAAAAACCTCAGCTAAAGTAGCAATGGCTTCAGTTGCTGAATTCTTTACACCAAATTTGGAAGATGTGATGTTATTTTTTCCCAGTTGCTAGCGAAAAAGGTTCTCCCAGACTTGCAATTCTACTCTGAACAGGCATTAATACAAACTATTAGCTAAATTCTGTCCTTTTACCCAGTAGATCAGTGAATTCAAAATCCAGAAGAGGACTCAGCACATGAATTTAAAATGATGATGCCCCTTTACATACATGGAACAGACCTATACACCTGTTCAACTAAACTATTCAAGCAACCAAAACCAACAAAAGACCCCAGTAAAATCTGATGTTTAGACACTTGATGGAACATCCACAGTTGAAGGAAAACAGCTTCTCAGGTCTTGGACTGTTCAACTAAGCAGGAGAAAAATAAGGGCAAAACTAGGCACAGGAAGCAATACTCTGTATTCCAGGAAGACCTGGAGTACAGAGATCAGGGACTTCCACTCCTCACTCCCACATTAACTTAAGGCCACGTTCCACTAAGTAAAGATACAGAACATTCAAAGGAGAAAGGCCTTTCTCAACTCACGTAGCAGAGCCCCCAGTCGAGAGCTGCTGCTAAACCCAACACCCTAAAGAAGTTACAAAAATGACCCAGGTCACTTGTGCACATGGCAGGGACACAGAGAGCTACAGCCACCTGCTGAGGACCTGCAAGGCTAGAACGAGAGCTGGGACTCCAGTGCAGATGGAAGACAGTCATCTTGTCAGCTGAGTTTGTAAAGCATATTTTATAAAAGAAACAAGGCAGAATACGTAGAAGAGGCAGAACATCAGACTACACGGGCACACCTGAGACAGTCTGTCAGCTGAACATGTAAGGTTACTCAGGAACTGGGGAGAAGCCGGAGGAGGGAAGGGAAGAGGAATGCTACATGTGCATAGTAACAGAGCTGTAGCTCTCTATCTCTGGCAATACCTTTGCAAATACAGAGACACCTCTCCTGGATCTCTACAGTCTATAGATTCTGCATCTCTGAAAATTAACAGAGGTCTCCCCAGCAGGGGCAGGGATGTTTCCTTCCTGCTCTCTTCCCATTGCAGGCAACTCAGGGCCTCTCTGGAGCCACCAGGAAAGCAGCTAAAGACCCAGATCTGGGCTTAGGTTAGGTTTAGATCATTACAAAGCTGCTGTAAATTAAAACAGTCCAGGAGCTGCAGAAACCCAGATGGCTCTGAAGTTACTTTTCTGCTCCTTATTCCAATGTTGTTTTACACAGAATACTTTATCAGGAGATCCAGACTTGAATCTGCTCTTACAATAACATCGTGAGTAGGCAGAAACTCCAAACAGATCATTTTAACATTAAAAATTCACTAATGTTACAGCCTTAAAGCTATAAAACTAAATTCCAAATAAACCACAAAGAGTTGAACTGAGGTATAAGAAAACAGGAATATAAATTAAGAAACATATCTGCTTCCCCCCCTCCTTTTATTTTCCTTAATTGTAACAGCTAATGACCAAAACCAAGTACTCCCCCCACAAAAATCCCACCCAACTCAACTAATATGACATTTCAAACAAAAACAAACAGTAGAACTGTTTACCACATACCTTACAAATAAGAACTTTCAGTGTAGGATGTCTGTAGATTGAATCCTTTTGAAAATGGTTCACCTGCTGCCCACAAGCTGTACAGCTTACAATTCCATGTAGTCCTTCCTCTATAGAGAGGATTATAAACCATACATTAATTCTTTTTTTTTTTTTTAAGAAACATATATATACCTACTTCATTTTCTTACAATATTTCGGCCTTTATTTCTTTATCACCCAGCGCTAGAGAAATCTTTCTGTAACCACTTGTCATTTAAAGACTGAAAGAATTTCCCTCTAATTTCTATGCTCCATTTGGGGTGAAGATACAATTCTCTTCGCTTTGAAAGATTCAATTTGGGTTAACTCGTCACCTCATGAGAACACACCTAAATAAGAATCACCAAAACTCTTCCAGAGCAGCCCTGATATTCTGGACAATGTTCCCAATTTAATCTTTGTTTCACAAATACCATTTTAATTCATGCTTGTATTATATTTTCTTTCACACACACTTTAGTTTCTGAAAGAGAAGTACAGAAAACCATTACAGAAGATGCATGAAATCCTTTTAATAGTGCCTGAATAATCTTTTCTCACCTTTTGTTCCCTTTTTGATGGTTGTTTTTGTTGGTTGGGTTTTTCTGAAACTACAATTTTGCTATAATACACATGTACTCCCCATCTTGCTGATTGCTCCCAGTTTGTGGACCACCCTGCTGCTGTACCTATATTTGGCCAAGGAAACATTTCTTTACTGCCAACCCCCCAATTCACTTTGGAAGGGGTGAACGTGGGCTTGGCAGGTTCACTCCACGCCAGGCTGTTAAACCAACTAGTTAATACTGTCAGACCTTTCTGTTTTCAACAGCAGAAAAAGGAAAATCATTTGTGAAAGCTCATACACTTTCAAAAACCTAATCTGGGATCAAGCAGATAGAGTTTTGATACGGGATCACTCAACCATGACTCATCCTTTGCTGCCATGTTCAGTAAGTGGTACAAGGAAATTACCTCAAATGGTTTAACTTAATGGTTACAATCTGAGTACAGACTGTGTATTTTTTTTCTGTTTTTCAAATAATCACTACCACAGAAGCACCAACACCACAGTGTTAAGGAACTGAATGAGCATTCTCAAGACACAATAGAAGCTACCAGCAATCTGCTGCTGAAGCACCATCTCAGATGGTTCATGGCCAGTGAGAACAGCTGATACACCCTCACAACTCAGGGAAGTTCTGAATACATGCTGATTCCAACCTCCAGGCATGCATGACTGCATGTCTGCAGAGCCTGTGCACTCGCAAAGCCCCCTCACAGCCTCAGAACCAGCTCAAACACTGGTTTCAGACACTGCTGGTGACCTTGAATAAAGGCATCTGTCCTATCGCACTCCTCGGACAGCAATCCCACGTTCCACAGCACAGAACCCAACCCAGGGCTGTCACACAGCACAGCCAACTCAGGGAGAACACACCATTCCCTGCCAAATCCTGAGCCACTTCCCTCTTTTCTACACCTAACAGCAAGCACTACGGCCTCCTTCCTAAAATCTGCAAGTTGGCACCAGGGAATTTCTGAGGCAACCCTTTGTAAGCCATGTAACTACTACAAATGATGATGATCCAAAGAAATTCAACTACTACTAATTCATTAATACTGAGAAAATACTTACTTAAAACCATTCCTACCGGAGTTTATTAGCAAAAATACAACCATAGCCACTCTGCAGACACAACACTTGAATATAATGACACAATGCCTCTCAACAGTCTCAGATGAGAGCACTCGGTTGCTAGAAAGGCAAGACTTTTATTACTAACACTATTTCTAATATAAACAGGACACCTAATTCCTAATAAAAGTGCAAAGATGATCCACAATGAACAAGATGGACTGGCATTTTTTATTTTACTGTAATTATTTATCTGCACTGTGCAGACAATTCAGGATCTCAGGGACTACACATTTACCTGCTCTGTACGTGCACAGGGCACCTCAGCCAGGCATCAAGGCAAAGCTCAGTGCCACTTCCTGCAAAAAGCTGACAGAGTTTGACACAAACAAACTGGTTTGATATATTCCCTAATCCAGCTGCTCTTGAGGTTGACTGGAGTCACATCCCTCACCTGGCTACCTTTCCTGGTCTGGAAAGGGGTCAACACAAGGAGCAGTACCTGTTCCATGTCCCTGGAAGCTGACAGGAGTTTAACACACATACTGGAGAGCTCTAAAACCAAATACTATCAGCAGAGACATTAACAGAGCTGAGCTCACCCTGGATAAGGGTCAGGCTTAAACTCTTCATGTCCCTTCCAAAACTATTACCCCATATCAGGCACAGTACATGAGTAACCAGTCAAGATACACAAAGGAAGGTCTGCAAATTCCCTAGGGATAGAGAAAAAAAGCTGGAAGGGCAGGTCATATAAACTGTCCTGGGGATGCAGACACAGCCCACAGAGCTCAAGCAGAAGAGTCCTATCTTCTCAACACTGCACCCCTGAAGAGTTCTGTTGGACCATGTGCAAATGTTATAAGCACAAATGGGAAAAGCATTCCTAAATGCTGCACAGGACATCGTGCATGAATAAAACAGAACCAACTTCCAAAGATTCATAATTCAGAGAAAACATCAATGCTCAAAATGTGATTAACACCATGCATGAGCCCATGTGTATGCACAAGCACATTTCCACACAGTCACATTTTACTCCCCTTCCACCACAAATGGAGAAATAGCACTTAATAAATTACAGTAAGACTCTAAAAGAGAGTAAGTATCTCAAATGATATAATGGCAAGAATGAAGAGTGTGTACAAGATCTGTTTGTTTGAATATCCTAGGTACTGCTGTAGGTATGTGAATTAAGACATTGCCAGTAGTGTTAATAAAAATATCTGCCTTCTTATTGGCTACTTTATAAATAATCCTCCCTCTCCTTTAATTTTTGGAATAAAATATGAGAAGTTAATTTCTGTTAGTGCTATCATCTACCTAATTTCTCAATTTTATCAGTAGCTATGGAAAAGCAGCTGACCCAGCAGCTTTTCAAGGATAATCCTTAGAAGGGCCCACTGGTAGGGAATTTCCCACAATTTGAAAACAAAAGTCTTTGAATTGTTTGAGGGTTTTGGTTTTTTCTTAGCTCACTGATGGATAATCTGCCTGTACATGTCCCACATGGTTGCTTTCCTGGTGAGTGAGTGAACATTCCTGTATCAACACTGTTACAACATAATTAAATTCCTTAAAAAAGGAATACCTGTAACACCTGATTGCAACCAAGCAACTGTACCTAATGATGCATCCTATATCTATGGAAAATAAGGAGTTGAATGGGAACTAATCTTAGCTTTCACTGCTGCATTGCAGGGGCAGCAATGGAGGCTAATTTCTGTCAGTCAGCATCCTTAATGAACAAAAAGCCAGAAGAGTGGAGGTATTTTTAGGATAATTTATCAGAAATATGAACAATTTTTAGATGTACCAAATGTGGTCGTAAGCAACAATTTAAACCCGTTTTAATAGATGTTTTAAGTTGTATTTACCTCCACGCTTTTTGGGAGCTTCAGGTTTCATTTTAACGGTATTTCTGCTTCTAAATTCAGGCCCTTTAAAATCATCTTTGTCTTCATTCAGCACTGGCTCAGGCTGTACAACCACTGTACCTAGAATAATTTTATTTAGAAATTGGAAACCATTACACATCCAAATGAAGTTCTGTTTAAATAAAGCCAACAAAAAAAGTGCAATCTGTTGACTAAAACTCAACAAAGTTTTGAATGCACAGATGTTCACAGGGAAAAAACACAACACAAAAAAACCCAAAACCAAACCACCACACACTTCAAAGTACATCTGTGTTGCAGCTGCAGGACAAAGGCCAAAGACTGGATGGGCTGAGGAGCAAATTGTGCTCCCTCTGCCCCGATGTGGCACGTGCAGGACAGGACTGTCACACTGCTGGGGGTGTGGATAGGGATTTGCAGTGCAATCTACAAATAATGGACTTGGGTTACAGCACTCAAACCCCTCGAAACCCCTACAGTAACTATGCATTTCTCTCTTTGCCCCCTTCTATCCAGTTTCCCTTGCCTGCATTTATTTCAGCATGAAATAAGTTAAAAAGCAATACAATAAAAACTGCTTTGTCTTTAACGAAATTCAGAAATTCACATTTTCATTTCAATGAAGAGCACTAATCAAAATTATGTGAATGAAAAAACACATCTTTCCTACTTAAGAGCCCAGTCTTTATCTTTGGTTGTGAGGACACTGAAAATAATCTCATACTCCGAAAAAAACAATTTTAAAGTGACTGCTCTAAATACTGCTGCTCATGCAGTAAACAGCAGCAGTTTTTCCTGTAACTTCCCTAGGTAAGAAATGGAGGAGATAATCAAACTCACACCGTGGTTAAGAGCAGAGGGATGTAAAGCTTAACAGAATTAACTGTTCCTAAAAGGTGCTTAAAAATAAACGGAATAACGACATTTCCCTCCCAGGGTTAGTTTTGCTTTTGTTGATCTAATTGCTAATAAATAACCTCAGAGAGAACTGTAAAATAAACCACGAGGTGACAAAGCTTGAGACTTCTACAAAACAATGGATGGAACTCTTTTAATACAGATGGCTGCAGATGGACATTAAGCCACCAGCACATCCTGGTGCACCCATGGGTTCCTCTTGCTGTGTGTGCTCACACCCATGTGTGTGCAGGAGCCAACAGCACCTCAGACAGGCATTTTACACCTGTGCATTCCAGGTAATTCTTTATGCTGCCTCATTGTCTTGGTTAATTTCCTGAATTCACAAATGAAAAAAGACACGACCTACCTTTAGGCAAGCTTTGCATATCTACATCGTTTTCTGAGTTCTCATTTGAAACATCTTCATTTACAGTTTCATCTACATTTTGTTCATCATCTGACCCAACATATTTTGTTACAACTGTAGGTTTTCTGCATAGACAGAAAAAAAAACATGCTCTGATAAATAGTACATACTGCAATTCAGGTAAGCCTGGAGCTTTGCAAACATGATATTAACTGGGGAAAACTATATTCTTTCTAAATTCATTTAAGACTTTATGAGGTGGGATGCTCCAAGTTATTACTATATATAAATTGTAGGTTAATTTTCTTGTTAGGAACAGCAATTCTCCCTCTGTGTGAAATAAAAATATATACTAATAAAATCTTATGTTTCACAGGCTGGCTGTATTTTTTTGTAAAATCAAGGTTTGATGTATTTTTAAGGAAGTCACACTTCTACAAAAAAAAACCCTAAATGAAACACAAGTGAATGTCTGCTCAGCAATTTTATCCATCGTTCCAGGTTTAACAGGCAGCACAAAGAGAGCACACAGATATTAACAAATTACAAAAGGCAGGATGGCTGAAGAGATGTTTGCAAGGAAATAAGGGAAATGAAGAGAAATGAAAAAGCTGACTGTAGAATAAAAGGAACAGCTGCCAGAATTCCACACAAACATAATTTCGAACTGAATCCACAAAAATTAATTAATTTACTATGTCAGGACAGGGAGAAAAAAATACTGAATATGGAGCATAATTCTCAGTAGTCTGACGGCAATAGATGAACTACTGCAGGATACTGGTTTTGTATCAGACACAGCATGTTACATGGATAAGTGAAAACACCTTCAGTGATAAGAGGGGATGCAAAAAAACCAGGACTGAAAACAATATAAATGAAAGTTTAGCAAGACACTGTATTCAGAAGATGAGGGAGAAATCAAAGCCAAATATAAAACCACACTTGCAAACATGGCATCAAGACAAACAAAAAGGAGACTGAAGAATATTAATGCCAGCAGACATGACAGAATAAACCAACTTGGATATAAAGGAGAGTGAAAAGAGACACAGACTTTTAAAGAGCAGTTCTAAGGCAGTTGTTGAAACTGTGCATGAAAAGTCATGAATGACAGAAGTTGAACAAGCCAAGAGCAGATGAGGAGCTGGACTAGAGCAAGTCTGCTGGTACTTGGGACACAACAACCTGTCTCCTGCAGGTTCAGAGGGGTGGTAAACAGCTAATTCCAGACTTTGTAAATCAAAGGGGGAAGAAGGATTAAGCAGGGATACAGCAAATGGCAGATTCTGCACAGGACAACTCAGCAGCACAGTTTGATGCTACAGCCTCCCAACAGTAAGGTACATAAAGTCCTTTTTTCCATACAACCCAATTTATATTTTTGGAAGAATCCTACATGTAGAAATAGCAAGAGTGAAGGAACTCTTGTATAAACTTCTTTGCCTTGAAGATACAGGATAATCCTGTCTTTGTTTATAAAAATCAGGCTTTATGGTCTTTACCTTTGACCCTGAGAAATGGTTTGAATTTTAAGCGTATTACAAAGCATTTGTTTTACCAGTACTTGGGTAACTGCTAACTTTACTGATTTACACTGGTGTATACCAAAAATATTTGGCATAGTGCATTGACTTTTCTATAGTTTCACATACCAAAAAGTAATTTATTTGTTTTTATCTTCCAAACCAACCTTTTGGAACGGGATAATCCTAAGGATTTGGTTCTTTCTGAAGAACTACTGCCCTAAAAACAAAAAAAGAAGGTAAAGGTCAACACATTTGTATCAAAGAGACCTGTCAACAAAATCAGTTTCTTGCTTTAACTAGAACACATCTCAGAAGTCACCAGTTCTCTTACAAAAAAAAAAAAAATTAAGAAAAGTAGCAGGAAAAGCACTAACAAGTAACACACAACTTCAACAGTCCTGCAGTTCAGTTAAACCAAACCTCTGGAGTTTGAGATGAGAAGGAAGCAGCTTCCTGTGGATGTGTCAGTGGATGCTCTCCATGCTGCATGAAGGAACCATGGCCTTTTCCAACACACCCTCCCAGAGGGTTGTGCAAGGCTGGCCCTGGGGACGAGGCCAGTGTGCCCCAGGAACTGCCAGCAGAGCACTGACATTTGTCAGCTGGCTCATGGGCCAGAAAGCACTGGCTGCCTTTACAGGAAAACTGCTTTGTCAGAGGTTTTTGCTGCACTCGGATCATAACCAGGTCTGGGCAGTTTAAAACTCCTGAATTCACAGCAGTAAAGGCAAACTAAGGCAGGACTCTGGCACTTGTGTTCTCTATATTAAGCTGTTGTCAAGCAGAATGATTCCAGCAGGAGAATAGTTAGTAGTAACATATATCACATGAAACATTTCTTTAATGTGCATAACACATCATACAGAAGAAATCTGCTCATGTTTAATATAGATCCTGTATGTCCATATTTCCTTCTCTTTTAAAAAAGGAAGTATATTTGCATATTTGCCTCAAAGGACAACTAAGTATGTACTGTTATCTGAGTATCACAGTGTAAGTGTAAATAGAGACAATTCTTTTAAACCAAAAATAGTAAGAGCCTGGTAACCTATAGGTTAGAACAGAATAAGGACAAAAGAATATTAATTAAATTTCTTTATAAAGAAAACTTCACTTTGTAATATACTCAATATGAATCAATTAACAGCACTTATTTCTTAACAAAAATGCAACTGCACACCTCAGGTAAGCAAAGCCTAACTCTCTGTTAGAGACTGTTAGAGACATTGTTCTCTGGAATTATTGTGCACCAGAAAGACAATGAAGTTGCCCAAGTAAAGTCATGTATTTCAGTAATTTAGAAATAAAAGGGGAGGAGGACAGAAACAATTGCTTGCACGTGCCTAAATCAAAGTGAGTTAAATTCAAAATACAAAATTTAATTTTACATTTATTTTTATATATTTCACAGCCAATGCTTCTATTCAACAGACATGATGATGTTTACTGGGTGGTTCTGACAGGATTATTTAAGTATTTATTGTAAAAGCAACATAGTGAACTCAGCCATTCTGCACTAGACATGCAACTAGAATTCAAAAGTGTTTTTACTCTTACCTCATCTCTATTGTTCTCCATTGAAGCTGGACTTCCTTTAGGTTCTCTACTTTTACCTATGGAGACAAATTAAAGGAAGCCACTGAACTGCAAGAAACATTAGAGGTTCTTCACATGGCACCTCACATTGTTTATGTTTCACCAGCCTGAGTAAGGATGACTGTGTGACTTTCAGAGACAAACTGTTGCACAACCAAACACAATCCACTATATGGCATAAATGTTACAGAAATAACCCCAGACAGGCTGAGGAACAGCCTTCCTGTTGGTGCAGAAATCCCAAAGCAATGGAAGTGCAGCTGGATGCACAAATAACACATTAGTGCATTTCTGTTAACCTCTAAGCAGTTACTTTAAGTTTCTTCTCTTACACATCTTGACATTAGAAATAAAGAATTAAACCTGGGATCACAAAACCACAGACAAAACCCCCATTTGATACAGGATATAACTGTGAATTCCCATTTCTCATGTGGAATATAAAGCCTAAAGACCTGCAACCTATTAGCACCTGTTCCCATCCACCAGTCCTGGTAATGGAAGGGAATGTTTCAAGTTCAGTGATTCAACAACACTTGGAAGAAGATGCTCCAAAGGCTTGGGAACAGCAGGATTTTAACAGATGTACTACAGAGAAGGAAGTATAATTACAATCCTTGATTATCCTGCAAATATCAGGATTATTTGTGATTTTAGCATAAGACTACCAGCACTGCAATTTATTTATCCTTAAACTTCAGTTTTGGGAAAACTGAACAATTTTCTTCTACACTTTAAAATAACGAAATCACTTTGGTTACAGAATTCAATGCTGGGTGTTTGACCTGGGCTGAACTGTTTCAGTAAATTGCAGCAAAAATTATCCACTCATTTCTGCATGTGAAGGAGGGAATAAAGAAGTGGAAGCAGATGTTTTTGGCCCTTTTTAATACCTGAAATTTCATCTCTAGAATATTACAAGTATTTCTGTATTCTGAGGAAAAAACCTGAGACTTGGAAGGAGGGTGACATTTCTCCTGGAGATTACATGCTGCCCCCACCTTCTGCTCTTGACCAATTTGGCCAAGTGATAAATCAATGGAAAATACCAGTTAGCACATCTTGGCAGAGCTTTCTTTGCTCTGGCAGCTCCAATCCCTGCAGACTCTGCACTTGGACCTGGTACACACAAGCTATTCCAAAAGCAGCTGGATGTGCTCCCTATCCATTCCCCCAGAACTACTGAGGGGCTGCACCATCCCCTCATAGCTCCTACTGCAGACACCTGTAAGGCTGGAAAATCAAGTACTGCTTCCTATTTTAATTGACCTCTGTGTGTGGCAGGGACATGTTCCACCTCTCCTGAGGCACACTTAACCTTCACCCTCCTCACAACACAGTACCCAATAATTCACACATCTCCCAAATGCTGGAACAACCCAAGATCCATTACTATATAAACCTGATTTGGCCCCGATCACATCCCTAACTTGAGCTGGTAACGAGCATCCTGTGCATGACAAAAAAAGCAAGCACAGTTGCTAAAACACAGAACATTGGGAGGGGAAGGAAATTTGCACAGTTAATTCTGACATTTCCTAATATTTAAGTGTTTAATCTTGACTTTTCTATTCAATATGTTCTTTTAGATCTCAAAACCAACACTGAAACATGCCTGCTATGAATTTGCAAGTGTACCCATTTCAAAGACAATCTGTATTTTACAGCAAGGAATCAAATTCTACCTTTTAACTACACAGGATAAAGGAAAAGATTTCTTTTTCCCAGTGTGCTCCTCAGCAAAATTTCACTTTGAGATGTGTCTGCACCACAGTTTATTTTACTATTCTGCTGAGGTATCACAGGAGTAATTTCTTTTTCCTATGTCAGCAGTTCAGTTTGACGCTGGTGAGCGCCACAGGCAGCAGATTCTCTCAAAACAAATCATTAAAAGATAAAAACAGCATGCCAGAAAACCCATGGAAGATATTACTTAGGACAACAGGAGTTTGAAAATAAACTCCATAACACAGCCAGCACATTCTCATTCCCCTGGACTCTACCACTACAGCACAACTTATAGCTCATTAAATAGTAGAGACTGAGTAGAGTTTTGCACCTGCATTCAGTCCAAGTTAAACTAAGAAATAGCTTAACCAGTTAAATTTGGAAACAGATTTTATTCAGTGCTGATATGATTTCACTTTTAATCACTGTAATCTAAACAGTGTTTAAAATTTGTTACCTATTTGTAACTTGTACGTAAAAATTCTAATAACCAATTCTGACCTAGTGTAGGACTCAAGGTTTTTCAGAAATCTTATTTCCTTTCCAGATGTTTCCAGATTATGCTTTCATAGTTATTTGAAAAAAATTTCAACATGTAATCTCCAGAACTTCTTCCCCAAGTACAAGCAAAAGCTTTACTTCAGCAGAAGAACTAAGATATTGCATTTATAAATTCAGGAACACTGAACAAGGGATTCCTAGCACAGCAAATACATGTGTGTTGGCCATCTCATGTTTCACAGAAGGTAAGTTACCAGAAGGTGAGATTTTTTTCACATTTAAAAAGATTCAGAACTGAAATAAATATTGCATCAAAGGTCTACTGTGTATTTATTAACATATCACCACTTGAGTCACATCAGGACTTTGTATAATTGCCCCAGTGAAGTGTGATAAATTGAAACAACAACAGCAAGTTAGTTGACTTTAGAATCATATATACACTGAAAGTAAAAAAACCCCATAAGATGTGTTTTTACCTATGCTTTTGTTTTTAGATAATGCTGGAGGAGAGTTTGTGTCCTCAGATTCTTCTGACGAGTGAGCCAAGAAGTCATGTAGTTTCTGTACCAATGTGTTCAACTTGCTTTCACTGTTAAAATACAAGTAATACTTCAAATTACTTACATATCTCACTCTAATTTACCAAGCTTGAAAAAAAGTGTGTTTAATCTCAATTAATACACACCTACAAGAGATTTAAACATTTGTTTCTGCAGAAGTATATCAAAGCAAATAAAACACACACAACTTTTTTAACCCAAGCAAAGTGGTAGGTGCACCCTTATTGACAAAAAAGCACTAAGGACTTTGTCAATAACATCAAGTCTATTTTAAGTCATTTTTACTGTTCACAATTACTGACAGAATTCAAGAAAATCTGAGTGGTAATGAATCTGAGTGGCATGCTATGAAGACAGTGAAAAATTAATTTAGGATTCTACTTTGTCAGAGACCAGACAGGTAAAAACAATAAAATCTTGATTTTATTACCAAACCCATAACTTCTGGGGATATAAAACACTAGAACTGACAGCATTTTCACCTACAACCTCTGAAAAAAACAGTATGTTGAGTGTGGCAGATGAATATGCTCATGCCAAACTTTTCTAAAGACCAACCATCGACATAAACCTGCTGTGTCACGTGTTCATTTTGTCAAAAACCAACCACGCAGGACCAGAGCATTCCTTGATCTGTTTGTATGAGAACTGGAAACTCATTTATGGAAAACAAGGGGAGCTTTCCCCCGGCATTGCCAGAGTTGTGAGCACGTGCCCATGGCAGTGAAACACCCTAATCCCAGGCTTTCTTTCAAGAGCTGCACCGTGTGCTATCCCACGTTATTCCCTCACACTGTGCCTGCTTTATTGCACATCTCCTCCTCCCAGAGCTCCTGCAATTCCCTGACACAAGACTCTTCCAGCTGCAGGTGCGGTGGCTGAGGCCAAGGGCTTCGGGACCCCTGGAGAGAAGTTCCCACTCAGCTGTTTGCCCCTCTGGGTGCTCTGGAACCTGCCAGCCAGATGTCTGACTCATCCTGCCTTATCAGCTGCTCCAGACAGGCTTTTCCAACTGCTGACCTACCCTGCCCCCTGCAGAAGGGAGCCCATTAATTTCAAAATAGGCTTCTAAGAGCAAGAAGAAATAACATTTTCTGTCCCTGTTTTACAGGTCATAGGAACTTGTATTTATCAGGAGCTCAATCCACTCACCTTTACCATCTCTACTGTTTCTCTGAACACATCAATTTATTAACTTCTGACGTTCAATTTAACTGTTATTGCTAAAAAAATCCCATTTTATAAGAAGGACATGCAGGTGAACAATGAACGAGAAGGTGTCATCACATCGATGCAAATGACTATTTTAACCAATGAAAAGAACCACATAGAAAACAGCATAAAGCGTCCATTTAAAAAAATAACAATTTCTTTAAATCTTCTGAAGTACTGAAAATAAAACAAAATAGCACCTTGTAACACAAAGATCTTCTGCATGAGCAAAGGGCACTTTTCTTTCAAGACTACACAGATGCCATCAATCACTCAAGTGACTTTGAAAGAGTGTAACAAAGCTGTTTAACTCCCAAGTGTATCTTAAAATTTTCCTCTCAATCTGTCCAGAAGTCTTTCCCTCTAATTACTGGACTCATGCTGCTACACAATTGCCAGCCCCTAAATTCGGGCTTCCCTTCTTCTCATGGGTGCAGGGCATTCTTGGAAAACATTATGGAAGATGATAATGATACACTGCAGTTTTAACAGCTTGCATGCTCTCCTTTAGAAAGGAGATTTAATGACAATTTACTCACATTAAGTTAAAAAAAACAAACTAGGGTTGTTCAGAATTATTTGATAGTAAAAGCATATAAAGAGATTTTATATCCTCTCCAGATGGTCTGAAGAAATAAAGCACTTTTAGAAAGGCCAAAAGAAAGTACATTTTTGGTAGTAAAAACTAAAAAAAAAGGGTCACATGTGGAATTCTGCTCATTTAGCTTATAAATAACTTGTTTTAGCAACAGTATTTCAGAAAGAAAATGGGAACTACAGATGAGTTTAGTATTATTGTTCTCAATACAAAACAAACTCAGTATAGCAGGCACGTGTCTTTCTGACTAACACTTGGACCATTATCTACTATCATTTATTAACTCTTACCCTAACTAGACTAAAATTATCATTTTCAGAGCAAAATGTTCTTGCTGACAAACAACCAAAAAATAAAATATATAAACTAATACTAAAAAGTCTTCTTAACTTGCTTTTCCTCTTGATTAATGAACATTTTGTACCATAAGCCTGTATTAAGGAATACCAGGTCAAACTTAAGAAAAGGTGTTACAATTACTATATTTTACTGGAGAGAAATGTTAATTTAGGGCAATGCTGTACTCTGTTTTGTACAAAAGTGTATGTCATGTATTTATACCTGACAATAATAATCTATCTTTTTTAAAGCTTCTACTGCAAAATCCTTATTCTTTGCAATACAGGCCCATTCACTATTAAAATGATCACAACCTATAAATGTGTATTTTTTAAAAAAAACAGAGAAACCTAAAAATGTAGAAGCCTGTCAGAAGCAGTACTGAGGCAAGCAGGCTCCTCACCATGGAACAACTCTCACTACTGTTCTCAGACTTGTGTGCACTAAGCAAATGGCTTCACCATCACTCTAGAGCTATTTCAACACTGTTCAGCCTAATTAAAACAGGAATGAAAGGGAAGGTGCCCTGCTATTATTGGCTTGGCCACGAACCTGATTTGTGACCTTGGGAAAGTATCTTGTAAGAATTCCATTTCTTACCCACATTCAGAGCAAGCGCTGTAAAATCAAACAATAAACGCCTGGCCTTTAACAGCAGGCAAATCACCTCTAAGGCTAAAGGAGTCCACAAATACTGATAAAGAACTAGACAGGTGGTTTCCTAATCTAGACACAACATAATTCCCTCAATCTGGCTGTGACCACTGTCCCCTTGTATGTTCTTACCTATACTGGGTTTGTGTGGCACATTTTGGTGAGGGGAGGGCTACAGGGTGACAAACTTCTGTGAGAAGGTGCCAGAAGCTTCCCCCATGTCCAACAGAGCCAGTGCCAGACAGCTCCATGAGGGACCCAGTGCTGGCCAAGGCTGAGCTCACCAGCAACGCTGGTAGTGCCTCTGGGATGATGTATTTAGGAACCTGCTGCATAACAGCAGCTGGGAGAGAGGAGTGAGAGTATGTGAGAGCAGCAGCCCTGCACAGACACCCAGGCCAGGGAAGCAGGAGGGGAGGAGGAGCTCCAGGCACTGGAGCAGAGATGCCCCTGCAGCCCCTGGGGGTCCATGGAGCAGCAGAGACCCCCCTGCAGCCCGGGGAGGACCCCACACCAGATGACAAATAGGCTTTTCTTAAGTACCTGCCTTCCTTATGTTCAATATTTGTCTAAAACTTTAGACTGTTTAAACTTTTAAAATAGTTCAAGGGCACAAGTTTTTTACATTCATGTTTACAGTTACTCCAAGTTAAACCCCAGTCATTTTTCACTTTTAAAGCTGAAACAAAATGCTACAGAATAACTATTAAGAAGACAAAATTAAACAATCCTTAGGAAAAATAATTAAAGAAAAATAAAACCAGATTTTTTTTCAACTGCTGGTCTGTAGACTGCCATCCTCTGCTTCAGTCTGTACCTGTGTGAACAGCAGAAGCCTAAATAACCCACAGCAAAAGTCTGATTATTTTAATTAAGATATTGGGAAGACATAATACCTGTACCTTCATATAATCAGGCCAATATTGTGGCACCTGAAAATCTTTATAAATGTTTTCCTGATGAGAAGGAAAGGGATTCAAAAGATTTCAGCTATGAGAGCAGAGCCTACATAGTACAGTTGTTTCATACAAAACTTGTCAATATTGTGGCTGAAGACATATGAATGAAATAGCTTAAAGCTATTGGAAAGAGTGACAGAGGATAAAATCTACAACAGAGATTGTTTATTTTCTTATCCCAATACAAAAGGAGTGAACACCTGCAGTATCCTAAGAAGCCTACATCTCTCAGAATAAATACAAAAGCAGAAAACAAAATCAGCCTACCACTGCATCAGTTGAAAAAGTAAAATATGGTTTTATAAAGGTGGGGAAACAGAGCACTTGATCCCAGTGGTTGTTCTTTAACTCAATAATGGTTTTCCGAGGGCAAAGCAACATGATGCTGTAAAGCCTAGATCAAATTCAAATTTTGACCAAATTATGCCAAAACAAGTGAGGTTTTACAATCAGGATTCACACAGTCTGTGTTGGTATCAACCAGCTCTGCTGTGAAAGGACACAAGCCCTCATGCCTCACACACACCTGATGCCCTCACACCCTCAGTTCTCTCCCTTCTCCTCCACTCCATACAAGTATTTGTTTTGACTTGTGCAGTACTTCAGAAGATTTAAAGAAATTGTTATTTTTTTAAATGGATGCTTTATGCTGTTTTCTATGTGGTTCTTTTCATTGGCTAAGAAGCTGATCCACATGGGAATTATCCATTTCTTCTCCTGAATCTAGGAATTTCCCTAATGCAGCTCACTGCTCACCAGTACAAATGTTCCTGCAAGCAGAGGCAGTGTCAGCCCAGGCTGGGCAGGAAGGGGCTGCACCTTCAGCAGCAGCAAAGTTAGAGATGGTCAAGTAAGAGACACTGAGAACCACAGAATCCTTCAGGCTGGGAGGGACCTCTGGAGATCTCAGTCCAACGCCCCAGCACAAGCAGACAGACACAGGAGCTCATCCAGAAAAATGTCCAGGCAGTTTCCGAGTGCCTCCACAGACAGAGGCTCCTCAGTCTCTCTGGGTGACCTGCTCCAGTGTTTGACCATTATCACAGTAAAACACTTCTCTTGTGTTTAGAAGGAATTGTACCATATTGATCTTACTAAATCAGGTACATCAGGAAATACCTGAACACCAAACCCCTGACTGGAAAGAGATGGAGGCATCCAGCACTTCCTCAGAGATTCTGTGCTAAAGACTTTGTCAACACACACTCACTCTTTTACTTTGTTTAGAACTGACCTTAAATCCACAGGGGCTTAATCAAGTGCTACCTGGTACAGTTGAAGACAGTGATGTGGATGAAGTAACTTTGGAGTTTAAATACAGCACAAGAGGTTCAGACACGTAAACAGAATTATCTTCCTCCAGACACACAAGGGGAATGAGAAAGCAGCGGTTCAAAGTCACTAAGAGACCCTTTATCCTGCTCAAGGAAGATTACACAATTTCTTTTTGTTGACATGGTATGAGTTATTGTGCTTCACTAAGAATGCAAAATAAACTTTCACTTTTAACCTGTTTCTTTAATGGGATCTTAAACCCAAACAAACATCATCACGGAACATCACAAAGGCAAACAATCTCACTGTCACGTTGGCTTCAATGCCACACACAAGTGTGACTTCAACAGTGAAATAATCTGCAAACTGAAAAACACTGAAGTCACCACTTGAAAATCTAAACACAGAATTTTTACCCTTATAAAATCATGATGAACTGCACACCTCACCATACTAATCCATGAAAGGAAGCTCAGACTAGCACATATAACACCCAAACCAGACAGCTGTATTTAAAATGCTTAAACACTCTGTGTGAAGGGAATGAAGGGCTCCAGGCCCCTTAACCCGAAAACTGCCTTTTGCTTCATTTGCCTTCTGCTCCTAGAGTTGATCACAGGTTCTCAATGAGACATCCTTCAGTACAAACTCTCCCTGAGAATTAAAGCCTGTCCCTTCAGCTCTCCCAGATATTCCCAATCATGCTTGCCACAGGCTTTAAGGGTTGCAGCCCATCTGAAGCTTAGTTTTTTATTTTACAAGATAAAAGCCATCTCAGTTTGCCCCACTGTCAGCCCTGAATTTATTGCCTATCTTCCAGTTTTGCTTTACATGATAGATGTATTTGCACAACAAGGCCTCTAGGCCAAACCTATTAAAAACACTTCAGTTGGACCTACTCAGATAGAAATTTCTACAACTGTGCAGCTTTTGGATTTGCAAATAAACTGCTTGAATAGCACTAAAGCTGATAGTGGTCATCAACCTGTGTAATCAAGTTCTTGATTTTTTTCAAGGTTTTACTCCTTTTCTAGAGAAAAAACCCACCAATCAATCCATCTTCCATCTTGAATGATAACTAGATTTTATCACAGACTATGAAAGCTTTATTCTCCTTCAGTAAATCAGCACACTTTACCCCTTTTAAAGTCAATATAAACCTTCCATTATATTTGCCACTGAATTTCTACAATCTCTTCTTTCCCCTCTTGCCACACCACTGGAACAACCTGTCACTGACCTGTCCCTGAACTAACTCATGTTTCCAAATCACCTGCAGGCACAAGCTGAGCTCCAGTGATACCAAAAGTGACTCCATAAGGTTCAGCACTATCCTTAGGCTCTTCCTTTACAACAGACACCTCTAGTGATCCAATTTAAAACCTACTTCGTCACAGACCACAGACATTTGTTTATGATGAACACAGCACATTTTAGCATTGTTTTGACTTCTTTTGGTGAGGTATAGCCATGTAAAAAGCACTCCCTTTTCCACCCTTCAAGCAGAGGGTGCAAGACTTTATCTATAAGAGAACTGGGAATTTCAAGCTTCCATAATGTTAAGGACACCTTACTGCAGAATTTGTATTACACACCCCTCTGTCACACCAAATTATTTCATAGAAATGAAGATACCTTCAGTTAAGCCCTACAGAAATCCTGACACAAAGCTTACAAAGCCCTAATCAAAAGCATTGTACAAAACCAGCAATAACAAAGTCACTGCAGTAAGATCCTCTCAGAGAATTTAAGTGGTGCAAACACTGGTTCTGGGGCACATCTGGCACTGAAGATGACACAGATTTGCTCTTCTTGGGGGAAGAATCAAAGAATCCACCTATTCCCATTCCAGGACAGTGTGAAAGACGGGAGCTTGCACTGTCCCTTCAGGGAATATGGAAGATTGGTATCAACTTACTTCCAATTATATTATTGTGGCATCACATAACACACCTCAAACAACGCTGTAATATCACTCAGAACAGTCAGTTGACTGAAAAATGCAGACAATATAATAAAAAACTTAAGACCAAATGAGCAATATCACACTGTAAGATGAAAAGTCTGAAAAAAAAAAAAAAAAAAAAAAAAAAGCCAAGTTNNAAAAAAAAAAAAAAAAAAAGAGCCAAGTTTATTTTGCCAACTTAAAAAACCTGCAGTCACTACACTGACTACCACGAGGTTCCAGTGAGTAAAGTTGCCTTCTTTTTCTATTGCCATGCTTCTTTTGTACAATGTATGAATTTGCAGGAATGGGGTAAGTCACTATGACAAAGCTTCCTTCACTTTAAAAAAAAAAATAAAAAAAGGAGAAAACCCCCAAGTTTTGGGACAAAACTTGTAGAGAAATCTTAATAAACATTTACAGGGGTAGCATTATTTTTTAAAGTTTCTTAGTAAGTTACTCCCATTTTCATCATTCTAAATCTCTCACTCTGGACACGGGAGACTCCCAAGATCTTAATATTATATAAAAGTATTCCTCATAACAAAAGTTGAAAACTGCATCAACAGCACACCAGTACTGACTGATTATTCTTCTTTTAAACACTGTAAGTCTATCTTCCACAAGTGCTGGGAACAGATTTCTCCATCCAAATCTAATTTTCTGCACACCTTCCAAAGAATGGACAATCCCCTGGTACTTTCTTTTTGCACACCTCTGATTTGAGCAGTGCTGCAGAGCAGGGGATGCAGTGAACCTGTGGGGTGACAGAAATGCAGGCAGCTGACAGCCAAAGGACTTGTGGGAAACGGGAACAAGAGAGAGACAGCACCTGGTTTGCTTTTTCACCTCATTCTCTCCAACTTTTAGTAGAACTTGAATGGACAGAAATAAGGAAAAGCCCATGCAATGTGTCCATCATAACCCTGAAACCCTGGGACCCTGCAATCCACACCCAGCTCCTGGCACAGATCTGTTCTGGTAAAATACAGGCAAACTGCTCAGGATGAGCTCTGTGAGGGATGAGAATTATAACAAACATTTATACTGAATGAAAGCCAAGGTCATGAATAGAAGGAAAGTCTGGGGCACTAAAACATTATCCTGTCCATCCACAAAGCAGTTTGTCACAGGGCTGCTTATTCTGTGGACAGATTCCCACCCAAAGATTACACACAATTTCAGATCTGTTCTGCACATACTTTCTGGTCTTCCAGATTACAAATAATCTGAAATAATCCAATCCTGTCTACAGGTAATCTAAAAATAGCATGGAAAATGTATGACTTCCGTATCCTCTTCCTCTGAAGCACCAACTAAAGCAGCCCCTTGGTAGAAAGAGTAATTGCTGCAGTAATGACAACATAAGGATATGGAATGGGTTAAATACAACCCCCTCATCCTGTAGACCACGAGCAAGTAGTTTAAAAAAAGACAGCAGATTATGGGAGAACAGGGAACAAAATACAATCATCACAACAAAATAAAAAAGCAAAGTGGTCCAAATGGAAGAGCATTTTTCAGAATATATAATGATGACTGTCCATAAATATTAATAACCCAGATCTTTTTGTTACACAAAAATCAAACTCTACCCTTGATTTTCAAGGACTGGAGGAGAAAAAAAAGAGAAAGCCCCTTAAACAGTATTTCAGTGTACACACAAAACAATCAATGCAACAAAAAAGTTGTTTAAGCTCTCAAAGTACTTTAAGAACACAGAGGTGAGAAAGTGGGAGAGAGGAAGGAAAGATGGACAATCCCTGTATTACAAAGTAACACATGCAGAAGAAGCTGCTGGGAAGTCATGCACCAAATAATGTGCATTTGCAACACTCATGACCTACATCAGCATGTGATGAACATCAACAACGATGATCACCTTCCGAGAATCTGGTTTTTGTAGATTCTTCCTCGGAAGCATTGAGGCTTTAAATGCAAGCAATATGCAAGAGGAGAAAAACGATCATCCCTTTAACTTTTGGCTAAAATGACACAGTAGTTATGAACCACTCGAAATGAGTGTAAAGGCGGCAGGTGAAGATACACAAATATGACCACAGAAAAAACTTCAACCGAGGCTCAGTACTAAAGACAGAGTGATGCCTCCCCCTCCTAACACTTCGATTCTGATGATATGTGCAACACTTGCGAGGGTCAAGTGCCAACACCTCCAGGTTTATACAGTGCCTGGGGCACGTGGAGCGTCCGCGGGTGATGGGCTGCGGGGCCAGAGCTGCTGAGACGCGGGCAAACCGAAAGCACACAAAGACAACTATTCGTGAATAGTTTAACATGGCGTCTCCCTCAGCCCCGACCCCACCGGGGGTCTGCCCGTCCCCCCGGTGCCGGTGCCCGCCC
>VYXB01004391.1:245791-261981 GCA_013397135.1 Pachyramphus minor
GGAGCGGCCGCCCGGGCCGGGGCCGCGCTCAGGCGCTGGGCGCAGACAAAGCCGCGGCCGCCGCCATCGCCAGCGCCGCCGCCATCTTATCGGAGCGAGCCCCGCGGGCCGGCCTCCGCCGCCGGCCTCCGCCGACAGCGCCCATTGGCTCACGGCCGCCCACTGCTATTTTCTGATTGGGTGGCGCCGCGCCGACTGTTGCTAGGGTAGTTCACGTCACCATCCCAACCTTTCCTGCGATGATTGGCTGGGAGGGGACTGACGTCACGCTGGCGTCACTCGCCTAGCCCCGTGACGTCATTTCGCACCAAAGTGCATTGCCCACTGTGCCCAGCAGGGGGCCCGGGCCGGGCCTGGGTGGGACGGACACGGGCACAGAGCCGTCTATGGGATAGAGCTGGTGTCCTCAGGAGCCACTGCAGCACAGGGGCCACTCTGCAACACTGACTCAACTGCAGCAAGTGGGTCACAGCCGTCAAACACAGCACCCTCACAAAGAGTAACACTCAGGGTTAGAACCCCAACCCCATTAACAGCCCCAGAGTGACCTTCCTCTTCCACAGGGATCACCCTCAGCCTCTTCACGGATCACCAGAATGATGAGCACTTGCAGGGATCACCAAAATGACCCTCCTTCTCCACAGGGATGACCAGAACAACCCTTGGTTCCTGCAGAGATCACCAAAATGACCCTCCTTCTCCACAGGGATCACCAGAACAACCCTTGGTTCCTGCAGAGATCACCAAAATGACCCTCCTTCTCCACAAGGATGACCAGAACAACCCTTGGTTCCTGCAGAGATCACCAAAATGACCCTCCTTCTCCACAGGGATCACCAGAACAACCCTTGGTTCCTGCAGAGATCACCAAAATGACCCTCCTTCTCCACAGGGATCATCAGAACGACCCTCTCCCCTGTAGGGTTTCATCAACCATTGCACTGACAGCTCACCAGGACATGAGCCCAGAAGCCTGGGAGGAAGGTTCCCCAAGTAGAGACAGCCAGACAGGGATGATGTGACCGACACTGAGAACGCCCAAGGTCCAACCTGAGCAGCCCCAATTCTCCCCTCCCCCTGCAGCCTCAGCCCAGCTTGGCTATATTTTTCTTTAAACAAATAAGGAAACATATCCTTGGCAGCTTCACCTGAGTATGCCAAGCCCACCATCCCTGCTGGTACCAGCAGCATCTACACTCCTGTCAGACGTTACATGTGAGGGGAGGGGGGTTGGAATACAGTCCTATTCCAAGAGAAAGCAGTCACACACTTTCATGAGAAGGTGACCAGACTCCACTGGCTGAGGTTTTGTGCAAACTTCCATCTCCCCACACAACCAAACAGAACCAACCACCAAAACCACGTCCAGCATCACACAGACTCTGAAAGAGGTGACAAGTATTATTCACCTATTATAAAGAATACCAGTTTTGAAAATTAATATATTTTTCTGCAGAAACTAAAGGAAAAAAAATGCACCAACTCACCTGTGCTCATAAAGCAATGTATGAAACATGAGAAAACATCCAAGCAAATCATCCTTAAACACCCATTTCATTTGCAGAGGCAACAATATCAGAATCAATAGCACTTTCACACCTCAGCACATACAAGCTCACACATCCCAGGGAGATTCTACAAGTGGGTCTAAACACAATTTGCTTTAGAAATGTAACGTTTTACCCAAGAGCTGCATCCTGTAATTGCTAAATTTAGTAATACCAGAGGTTTAACTGCAGCTTTGTTACCAAACTTATCTCATGGCCAATGCTACACTTAGAGAAGACCAAATGCTGACTTCATTCTTGCTCGGTTTCAGAAGGAAAGAACCGAATCCCTGTTAACTGACTGCTCCAAATTCCATCAAAAATTGCACAAAGCCGTTCAAGGTTTTTGCCACCAGTGAGATGAAGGAAACCGGAAGCATTACCCGGCCTTAGCTCTGCATTAGGATTCCAACTGTGTGATTAAAATAAGAACACAAAACATTCATTTTCCTCCTTGAGGGATTTAGTCCATAATGCTGACAAATATCTGACTGATTTAGCATAACAACACAGCTTCATTACTATTACTCTGTGATATTTTACTCTTCTACTATTTCCTTGGGAGATGGGAGAAGGTATTTGAAAGCAGTTTAAAAAGCAAATTTAATTGTCTCCAATTCATACCTTATATCTGAAGTCACACATGAAAAAGGGATCCTAACATGAGGAAAGGTTTGAGATAAAAGTGGAAATGTTTCCATCTCCCAGCAATTACTGCAGAAGACAAACCCTGACATTACCATGAGGTTGTCAAAAACCAGATTGCAGAAGCACACTGAAGTCTGTGTGACAGACACCAAGTGCATCTAGAGGGAAACATTTTGCCCATCCACCAGGACTGCACCCAGCTCAGTTTGCCCAGCACACACGACCCCCTTCCCCCAGCACTGCCACACTGCTGCCTGCTCCAGCAGACCTTGGAGAACCAGGATTCACAGCTCAGTTTGCAGGACAAACCAAGGGCCACTGTAAATCTCATCACACCCACTATTTCTTTTCATAATGACAGTAATTAGTTTTCTTAAGTACATATTAGCCTACTTTTAAGGAAAATGGCTGAAAGAGGTATAGGTATAAACTGACAAGAGAATATTTTAATAACTTGATGTGCTTCTGACCTAGAAATACAAACTACATATATATCTTTTTCACATTATCTCTGATAAAAGCAGCACAATTAATCCAGACCAATAAAACACTATGCCTAAATTAATTTTGTAGGAATGGACAAGATCTGAGCTGTTAAATGGAACAGGTTATGTGCAATGAAACTCCTTCTCTGTCTATCAGACAAAAAGCATGACAAAACTGAAACCAGATGATGCTCACTGAGGGGCCTGGGTTTGCTCTTTGTTTTGCTGTTACTCTATTCCCCTTGGTAAAGTTCAAAGTGACATCATGGAATCAGTTGAGCAGTGGTTTGTAGTTGGGAATTGAACCTTTTCAGCACAAGAAAGCAGCAAACATCAAGGCCCAACACAGAAACCAAGCGCCAGTACTTTTCCACACCCTCTGTGAGAATTATTTCTCACAGCAGATGAAAGCACTTGGAAATTTTTACTTCTTAAAAAACCTGATTTAAGCTAGGTGGTTTTCTGTTATCAAGTGGATATTTTTAAAACCAGACTACCACAAGCCACTGCCAGTAAACCTTGAAGGAACACTACGGAACATTCTTTTCTCCCAGCAAAGTTTCACTACAATATGCCATGAGATTTGGCTTAATCTGATGTCCTGGGCAGCACATCTAAACAAGCACAAACCATGGAGGCATCTGGTTTTCTTTGCATGTTCTAAATGCTTAGAAAGTTTAGCAGTTGACTGTCTTCAGTACTTCTAAAACTCCTACTTTGATTTGTCAGGAATATAAACTAGGAATCAAAAAATCCCTGCTACGCTTACTTTTACACATTTTTAACAAGGTTCAATAGAAGCCTTGCTGTAAAATCATTGAATAGTTGTGACTGTAAAAGTACCTTCATTTTTCTCCTGAAGCCTCTAGCCAGCTATCAGCTTACCCAGACATGGATGGGGCTCCCATTGCCTGCCAAAAAGCATAACTTGCTCTTACCCTCGTGGCTGACTGTGAATGTGAGTGCAGTGGTTGTGTGTGCACCCTCGGCCACAGACACCACCAGGTGAGGGATTAAGGTCATCTGCAGGAGCACCAAGAACACAGCGATGCAGAGCTGAGCACATCCTCCTTCGTACTGGAGGACTAAGCAGCTCTGCCCCCAAAGAGCACCTGCTCAAGGAGCATGGTAAAGGTTTCAATGCAGGAGTGACCACTAGGCACCACCATCATGGAATCATGGAATGGTTTGGTTGGAGGGGATCGTAAAGCCCATCTCACTCCACCCCCTGCCACAGGCAGGGACACCTTCCATTAGCCCAGGTGGCCCCAAGCCCTGTCCAACCTGCCCCTTGCAGGGATGGGGCAGCCACAGCTTCTCTGGGCAGCCTGTGCCAGGGCTTGTGAAGCAGCACATTCTGTGCTGAGCACTAGAATGGTCTGAAGACAGGAGCTTACAGCAAATTGTACATAATGCAAACCATTACACAGATTAATCCAATTAAATTTACTATCTTTCCTTGCACTTAGTTCAGAGAACTCCCTGAATTATTTCTAGCTAGTATTCCAAGAATATCTTTTGAATACACCACAGTTTCACCTCAAAAGCAGAAGAAAGTAGCAATTTCTTAAGCCAATCACATTAACAAAACCACAGAGCCCATTCTCAGCTACAGAATACACCATTTCCTCCATTTAAGTGTTCTCTCAAGGTGGGTTTTTAGGGCACTTCTGAGCTGTCTAATGACTCACCCTGTGAGGAGATGGCCTCAGCATTACCCAGCTTTCCCACAGCAGATGTCGAATGCATTGCCTCATCCACCTTTGTTCTGCTGGTCCAGGCTGTGTCACCCTAACCAGGGAGCTGCAAGAGCCAGTGTCCCAAAGAGTCACTCTGGGCACCAATTACAGCTGCCCATTACCTGTCAACTGCTGCACAAGTCAGATTTTTCCAGAATTCATCCTCTCTAAACCTGCTACCGGTCCTGCACTTGGATCTTCTGCTCCACTACCACACCTGTTCCTTCCTCCATGCACTTCAGTTTCAGCCTAAAGAGCAGAAAAATTGTAGGAAAAAGGAAACATTATTTTCATCTGTCAGCCTGGAAAAAGAGGAAAATCCAAAACTCTCAGTCTTGACCACCTTAAGTGGAAGGCCAACATGACTTCACCACCCACCTGTGTGATGTGCAACCGTTTAACCTTAGTCAATCCAATGGTTTTAAAGGGACAGAATAAATCATGCACCAGGTCAGAAGAATTAGAAACAACTCTGAAAGTTTTAGAAAGCGACTGTAAGCCATTTTCACCTGTACTGCTCATGACTGCAGCACCACCAACCTAAAGGTTTATTGGGAACATTTTACCAACAGGGCAGAAAAATAAGCCACAGGCACAGCAGTGCCCAGTTGTTCCAGGCAAATTTACAGTGCTGATGAGATTCCACCTCCAGAAACACTGTTAGCTGATCTGTCCAGGACTCCAGGAAGTCAAGATTTTCACCACAGGACAGCTGCCAAAGACAAGTCACAACCATGCAATCTTTCTGCTATAGTTGGCTACACGAGCATCTCCCTGGTGTTGAGATCCTGGGCTGCAATTTTGCGCACAAACGCATCCATGGCACTCACACACACCACTCAGCCATCCTGGGGGTGTTTAAACAGCCTTTTACTAACACATTGAAGCAACAGTGGAAGAAAACAGGTTGGTTTGTTTTATGTTAAAGTTCAAAAGACACAGGAGCATGGATTAGACTAAAAAATTTTATTGAAACTTGTCCAAAATCCAGCCGGGCACACAATTTATCCATTCCACTAAGGCTTATCGTTCTGTATGGCACAGAAAAACGCATCTCAACAGGTTGAAACATCAAACAACTAAATTAGTGAAGTTAAGGCACTTGAGATGTGTGTTAATTTAGTACAACTGCGTAAGAATAACATTCTACTTGGAATGATATTGTCCTTTCTGAGATTCAATCTAAAGCATCCAAATTCTGTAACCCCTTGAGACAGGGGAGAGGAAGAAGCAGGAGACAAAAGTCTCACATTTTCTAGTAACCTCCAAGGCCACCACAGCCTACAGAAGGAAGTGTTACTGAATCAGGCTGCAAAGATTTCCCATAGCACATGTGCAGTTTGGGCTGAGGCACAACGTCTTCCATTCAGGAATTCTTAAGGCAAAGTATCTTTGTAAGGTGAGAGAATAAAAGGAGAGAGCAAAAAGCACATGCATTCAATTGTAAGGCTAACAAATCTGGGGGAACAACATTTATCCTGGGACACAGATATCTCTGCTCTCTCCCATGTCCTCCCCAAGAGTAAAAGCTTGGGAGGAAAGAAGTGGAAAATGTAAGAACTTACACAGAGACCAGAAATCTGGTATCTGTTGGTTTGTCAGAGCTCTGAGCAGTAACTTGAAAGCCAGTTAGCAATTTTAATTCATGCCACACATAGCCAGTTACCTTTGTAGTTTTGGTGTGTATTTTTGAGTGTGTGTTGGTCACTATGAGAACATTTCCTTCAGTTGAGTTTGCAACTTAAACGTTGCAGTTTCAGCATTTGGCAAAAAAAAGGTTTTAAAGAATAACTGAATCATTAACTCAGTTCTACCTGCTGAAAAGTCTCCCTTTATCTGTGGAACAACCTCTTGCACCATACAGCAGCTAAGAACTCTTCTCAAAAATGAGATACAGCTCTAGGATATGCACATTTGGCACTGGAGTCTGGAGTATGCTCCAAGGGTTGCACACAGACTGAAGGAAAAGATTTCCAGGTACATGATGGTGTTTCCTCAACCATGAAAAGCCATGACAGAGATGCTGCTGTCACCTGCTATGCACAAACAGGAAATAAAGTGATAAATATTTGAGGGGAAAAGCAACAGATTATACCAATGAATTTTAAGTACTGTTTCTAGTTAGTCTCTGGAAATGTAGTTTTAAGCATTAAATTTAGCATTTCTCTAGAAGAAGAGTTGCTTAAGAAGATGTAAAGCTTATGAAAGAGAGATTGCATCTTAATACTCTGCATCCTTCAGAGCAAATTGCTTGTTTTATTTAAGGCACTACACATGGTCTTTGGTTCAGTGTTTCACTATCTCGTTCAGTGTAAGCAGAGGTAGCACGAACCACACATTTAGCTCTTCATTCCATTCCACCCGACTTCAGAGCCACCACCTTCCTGATGTTACAGACTCTGGAATCCTTTAACTCATTAGGAAACTGCAAGAACAAAATAACAAACATTCTTATTAATTTTGTAAGAAAAAAAGGTGTGCAACATTCCACTTAGCTGTCATGTATGCCAAGAAAACCAGAATGAGAAACTGGGCCTGATGCAACCACAACAAAAACAGCTGTGAAGTTGCTCAAAAGTGTGTTTTCTAGTAACTGAAATGCAAAGACATCCACATCTTCCCTACAACAAAGTTTGCAGGAGTTCAAAAAACCATTGCACAGAGCAGTGTCCCAGTGCTGTACCTGTAGGGGTAGCCGTGGTACTTGGACCTGAAGACAGACAGCAACCAGCTGAAGAACAACACCACCAAGCCAATCCCAGCAATGCACATGACTGCAAGAGAGGCACAGGGAGAGTCTGGTAACCTGACAGCAGAGCCCACCAACACCACAGAGACCGGGGTTTTCAACAGCCTCCTGGGCTACTTACAGATTTGGCCAGACGAGGCCTCTCTTAGTCATTGAGGAAAACTAAGTTAACAACCATCTCCTTTCTAATTCCTTCTGTAAATCAATTTTATACAACTGCTTTAAGAAAAAAGTCCTTTCTTCTCTCCCTTACTAAGCAAAGTGCTGCAAAGCATCTTTAGATCTCTCCATCTGCCAAGTGGGCTTAGAGTTTACCCTACAGTTTGCTAAGCAACTCCAAATACTGTTGAAAATCCAAGGGATTCTCTTTGGCTTAGGGGTGCAAAGTGCAGAAAACCCCACAGTGCCAAAGCATTTCTGTTAAATAGCATATCAAACACCTTTCCTGAATATGCCTTCCCTTAGAGAGAAAAGTATCAGCACTTACTCTTTCTTTTCCCCACATCCATGTCAGAAGTAGCAGCTTCGTGGAGAAGGACCATTCCTAAAGTAACACCACCATCTACAAACACTCATTAAGGATAAACCAACAAAGTTCAATAGACTCAAAAGAACACATTCATTCCCAATCTCCTAAATTCAGCTCCCACACCATACCTGGAGCATTAAAACTCACTGGAAAAAGCAAAGACTTCTCAGCCGAACCAGTAACTACGGGGGGAACAAAAGCAATGGAAAAGTATTCATGATGTCAACTTTTAAGAAAAGATAAATACAAAGGTTAAAATATAAACTGGAAGGTCTTGAGGAAAAAATTAAAAACATGCATTTATTATCTCAGCTTGTAATGAAGCAGCACTCCTTTCCAGAGAGCTCGGTCCACTTCTACTCCGCTGGAAAATCCCCAAAGGAATTCAGCCTCTGCATTTTACTCAGCTAACAGAACAAATCAAACACAAACAGTATTTAATCTAACAGGCTATCTTTCAGATTTCTGATTCTTCCAATAAAAAGAATTAAAGCTTGTAAAATTCAGGAAGCACAGACAACACAAAAAAACTGACATGTGCAGAGAATGAATCCTACCAAAGCAAAACAGCGAATTCAGTGGAACAAAAGACAAAATTCCCAAAGATTTCATTGCATTTCACTACAGATGTTCAGTCACAAGTCTCCTGAAAGGAGAAATACTTATCACTGACTGCAACAGACTGCAACATTAAAAAAAAAACACCCTGATTTGTTAGCATGTTGTTAGTAAAGAAGGTTAGCAAACTATTAGTAAAGAAGGAAATAAAGGAAGTAAAAGAAGAAAGTTCAGTAACAGAGGAACGAACTCAACACCAAAGCAAGAAATTAGTGAGACTGGAGACATGCTCAGAGGAACAGGGGTTATCCTGAAGAATCTTCTGATTCCACAAAGATCCACAACTTTAAGACTGTATTCGGCTTGATAATTAAGCAGAAAGTGGTGAGAAAGCTGTAAAAATTCTTCTATTCAACTGGAAGATGATGACAGGCAGAGGAAAAGCACAGCTGTCAATGCAGAAAGGCTCCACAAGCTCCTGCATCAGTAGCGGGTGCCAGTTACAGCTGTGACAAAGTACCACAGGAAAGGCAGCAGCATGACCAAAAAATCATCCACGTGCTTCTCACAGGAAGGATACTGAACAGCAGGACAATGTGGGTCTCTGCCACAAACTGGGCTTGGCTGCTTCCATGGATGTAATTCTGCAAGAGACAGAGGAACTGAATTTAGAAAAGACTGGGATCAACTTTGACACATTAATAACATCTACAGAGCCTGGAATTGTGTCCTGCACGGTTCTTTCAGGAGACTGAGCGCAAGTTGGAGCACAAGCAATTTCAGCTGCTGACCACTGATTCTGGGGGGGAGCATCAAAAATCTCCTTTCTATTACCATGGACAATCAGCCTCAAGTACCATTGGGATTATGTGCCAGTGCAGCTGCTGCCTCCATGGTCCAGATTCTCTGTTCAGCTGGGCAAATGCCACGAGCAGGCCCTGCTGCACCCGCAGTGACCCAAACCTGATCCGCTCCCTGACTCAGACACTCAGGTTACACACATGGCACTAAGCTGAGGAGCAGTTTCCATGTGAACCCGCCTCGCTCAGCTCCAGAACCAAGCACCTGAAATCCTTTTCATGGCATGAAGCTTCACTCTTGGGTGTCAAGAAAGCTGAGGAATGATGTAAACAGAAGAAACAAAAGGAAGTGTTCTCAAGAAAACACTTGAAATAAGAACTTCCACTCAGTAACTTGGCTCAGTTTTATTTACATTGATAGTTTACCAACCAACTGGGTTAACAAACAGATTGAAATTTATGAAAGAATACTATTTTTGAATCCCTTACAGGAAGATCTACATTCTGTGTTTGTGATGTTGTACCTAAGCAGGCAAACAAAAGTTTGGATAAGCAGTTCCACTTTCCATGGAAGAATAAAGAGGGCTTGACCCATCTAACCAGCCACAAAAGGACATTTCACCCAATTAATTCCCTGAGTAAAAGCATCAGTAAAGCCAGTATGTGACATGTAAGCACCTGAGGAGATGCAATGCTCTCAAAACATTCCGATTACTTTTATAGTGCATCTCATTCTGTATTACAAACAGAGCAGTGCATTTCAAATTCTGTTAAAACACATTTTTCCCAAGGAAGAAATTTCACAATCTGAGGTCACTAAAAATTAATTTACCTCAAGAATCTTGAAGAAAGATGCTTTTATATGGAGGTCATTCAATGAGTGTATGGTTAACATGACCAAGTTGAAGATAAAATTGCTAGGTTCAGCAATGATTTGCCTTGCTCACTGCAGCAGAGGTGAGCCTCACTCACAAAGAAGCCAAGAGGAGAATTTGCACTCTGATTTGAACCTTAGTATCAGCCTTATTCTGCAGAAATACAACAGAAATGCAGAAAAGAAAATAAAGCCAAGACTCACCACTTGTCCTGTGTGGGGGTTCTTATGAGCATAGGGGGGGCCTCTAATGTGGTTCCACATCTGGCCTGATGTCATTGCTAACACAAAACACTGAAAGGGAAAGAAAGGAGAAACACTATTTCATAAGGAATTTTTTTTCTAAATTTAACCCAGTCTCTTTTCATTTCATACCCAAACATACTGGTCTGGAATACAACCTTAGGCTAGACATTGTCCTACCCTTTATTTGTACAAAAGGCATCTAATCAAGCATTCACTGAGCTGAAAGGACCAAGATCAAATAATACTATCAGTCTACCAAAAAGTAAAATAAACTGCACCTCATTTTGCTCTATCAAGTTTAAGCATCTTTAACTACAGAAGCTTCTGAAGACTTGAATTGCTGCGAACTCACGACAAGAGACAGACAGGAGCTATGGTGACTCACCAGAGCAGCAAAAGCCCAGCCAGTTTTGTTGTACAGAAAATCCAGGTTGCTCCCCCGCAGGTACACGAGGCCCCCGATCACAGCCAGCAGCAGCCCCAGCATCAACGGCCCCGCGTAGTTCGGGGGTCTGATCACACGGATCTGAGCAGAGCACATGGAAATCATTTTCTCCCAACAGGATTGTACACCATAGCTGCACTCCTGACAACAAGCCTCTCAGCATATTGGAGTGGAAAAAGTATCATACACATAAATTTTTTTATATGATAAATCTGCCTACTGCAACCTCAGTTTTACACACCTTCGCCCTGTGAAAAGACTGTTTTTCTTCCACAGGAGCAGAAGAGTGAGAAGGAAGGAGATGAGTTTTACCACCTCAAGCACAGAATGACACACAATATGAGAAGAGCCTGTGGGCAGGCTGTGTGGGTACTCACGTGCACGTCTGTCCTGTCGGCCACCCAGCGCGCGAGCTGCTCCGCCGCGAAGCCGCGCACCTGCAGCTCGTACGTGTCGCCCCGCTTGGGCTTCCCCTTGGCCGGGAAGTTGATGAAGGTGGGAGCAGAATTCATGTTTAGCTGCATGGAGGAAGTTCACAGGGAATACAGGGCCATGAAAAGGTCTCTCAGTAACAAAATTCTGTTCCATATCTATCTTGCTACGCTGGCACACCTTGGGTCAGAAAGTCACTCAATTTAACTGACAGTGGCTTTTTTAAAAAAAAGGAAAGACAGCACACAGCTTGTATTTCTGTATTTCATACACTTTTTTAATGTTTCTTCTCTAAATTCTACTTTTAATAAAGAAATCTGCAAAATAGGAATACATGATTCTACAAATCATAAAGGCCATACCTTGGCGAATGCATTTTTAATTTAATACTAAGGAAAAAATTAACAGGAATAATAAAAAAGACATCCCTCTTCAACTCTCCAGTTCAAAAGCTGCCATTTCCTGATATATTGTTGCCTAAATTGTAGCTTTTAAACAGACATTAGTATCTCTTAAAAAAAGGAAGTTAACATCTAGGAGACTACAATGAACTATTAATATGAGCTACAATTCCAAGTGTACAGGGAATGTTCTCACACCTTTAGAAAAAATGTGGTAACAGAATGTTAATACATGAGAAAAATGACTGGGTACTTCAAAAGAAATTACTTCAACCATACCAAAAGCCTAATCTATTATTCTCTACTAATTTAAAAATTGCAATAGCTGTTTTTAATGACATCAGTGCTTTATATCCTGGTTCTTCATGTACCCCAGGGGAATTCCATTCAGAATTACAGGAGACAAACTCAGGAGAAAAAAGAACAGTCAGAGAAACCAATCCATTCCTTGTGCCTATTCCAGATCTGTCAGTTTTGCTAATTTTTCTGCCAACTCCATGCTCCAGTCCTCTGCTCTCTCCTAGTCTGAGTGGCAGTTTCTGACCTTTTATTCCTTTAATTACTGTACCACTCAATTTTCTATACATCTTTACTTCTTGCCCAAAACCCAAGTTAAAAACAACATTAGAAGAGAAAGACATTACCATCTGAAACACATCTGAGCCTTCATCAAAATCTACCATAGCAAAAAAAATCTTGTTGGTAAACGCACTGGAATATCTCCAGGAGTTGGCCAGAATCTGGTATTCCTCATCAGCTTGCCTGGAAAACACACCAAGTGAGATGCTGTATCATGGGTTTGTCCAGAACACAGGTTATAAAGCTGAGGTAGCTGTGCCCACCCACCCTATTAATAGGTGCATCCCACACCAGCCCCTCCCTAATTTTCTACTGTTAAAAAGGAAGGTTGAGTTTCAGAATTAAAGAAGAAGTTTTAGCTGAAAACTCATGTACAGTGAGGTGAAGCATTTGGCACGGCTGCTTTTTTAAATGCAAGGGCAAGATCTGTGGAGTTCATGAACACAAGCAGAGGTAATTTCTAATTGAAATGTGAAATGGAACCCAGCTGATCCAGGTTTTCTTGTCCACAGAGCACCAAAACACAGCCAGGTGTGCCCTCCTTTCCATGTCAGAGGATGGCAAACCAGTAATGTCAAGTGACTAGGTATAAAAATCACCCTCTGCCACCTCCAGATTAACACAGAAAAGCCTTAATATGGTTAAAGATCCAGGAAATTATAACTGTAAATAAGTGCCAAACAACTTTTAGGCTGCATGGCCATCAGTAATTCTACAAACATTTCTTCAGCAGCTCGTGCCAGGAAAGCTGAGCTTTCACCCTGTCTTCCTCCAGAAGTTACCAGTGTAAATACTGTTTCTGCAAAGCAGGGATTATATTTTAGGAGGGAGATAAAACTAAGCATTATGTTGTTTTCTCACATACACATTACATATATATTCCCACACATTAAATTGCAAAGACAATCCTATTACAACTTGCCATTTATATTCCTCCTACACATGTGAAAGTTCAACTCTGTTCCTAAATTTCATTTCCTACAAAGCATCTGATGACTTTCAAGTTCTAATTTAGGACTAAATGGAGCCCATACTTGCACACAACACATTGTCTGTGAGGCTGAAGAGCAGTGAACATCACAATCACCGAGTAATTTCTGGGTGGTGCCTTCACAAGGCGTCGAAATTTGTCTCCATTCATTCGGATAACAGATCTTTTACTGGCCCACTCCATCAGCTGGTTCACTTTTTCTGATAACACCATCTGAAAATAAAGTCAGAGGAACATCATTGTTTCTTTTTTCCAGTCTCATAGTACAATCTTGAAGGTTTTTAGATTTGATGTAACAAATATGTGCACTGTACTTCCTAGCAACACCAGCCAGACTATGTGATACTTCATTAAGGCTCTGGAAGGCATTCACAGATGTTTTTGGCACTCATGTTAGTATTCATGTCCTCAACCACCTAGTAATGCCCACAGAGTTAAGCACTTAGTGTGACACATGCTGGTGAAGTCCCTCAGCTCACTAGTTGTCCCATCTGCTGCTAATTGCAAGATTTCTTTCAGCTGTACAAACTGCCCCAATCCCTCTGCAGCATTTATTCAAAACTAAGCATCAAACTTTCAGATTGCAAAACTTGTTGCAGTGGAATCAACGCCAGAGACAGAAGCTCACCAGAGATAGAAGCTCTACATCTCATTTTCAGCATTGCTAGAATAAAAAATTTGATTCAGAACGTATCTGAAGAGCTCAGGAGTGCTCAACACTAAAGCATTCCTTAAAGAGGGGCCAACCAATGTTCTATAACATTATACACAGATGTATTAGACTGACAGACTCCCAAATGTTACATTTATCATAAAGTTATACTTTACTCTTTATTAAAATCCTTCAGGAGAGAAATACTTTAGTGTAGACAATCACAGAATATCCTCAGTTGGAGAGACCCAGTAGGACCATCCAGTGCAACTCCTGACCCTGCCCAGGGCAGCCCCAAGAATCCCACCATGACAACAGTAATAATAAAAACAATAAACTACCCTTCTTTGACTCACAACTGACACAAGCATAAATACATATAGATATACATAAATAAAACTGACACAAGTATAAACACTTATACAGAGAGATCTTTCCAAACCCTAAGAGTCAAAAGTGTGGAAATAAGTTGCACCTTTATGATTACAACTAAAGACCATCCACCCTCCCCGCCCCAAATCCCGCGCAGGAGGAAGACAACACTCGAAGAGTGCTCCTAACCAGAACTGAAGAACCTGGAACTAAAGACACCCGGTCGCAGCCGCGCCCGCGGGTTCCCCTCAGAGCCGGCCGCGCCTGAGGGCGGGGAGCCGCTGTGAGGCCGGGCCGCCCCGCCGGGCCCTGCCCTGAGCCTCCCTGACTCCCAGCCCCAGCAGCTGCCCAGGGGGCTCCCAGCGGGGTCTCACCTCCTTCCGCCTCTGGCCGGCGACCCCGGGCCCGCGGCAGCCCAAGAGCAGCAGCACCGCCATAACCAGCACCGGCACCTGCAGCGCCGCCATGGCCGCCCCGCTCCGCCCCGCCGGCGGCACCGCCCCGCCCGCGCCGCGCCCACAGGCACNNNGGTCCGACCCCCCTCCAGCGTGTTCCGAACAGGCGACGCAGTGTTGTCCACAAAAATCGGATTCGTAACCCACTCTGCAACAAGCCAGTAATGACACACTCGGGAGACACAGTGATTGTTTCAGAGCTGTGTAAGCCTGGGTATCAGGTAGCGTCAAGCACCCCAGCTATCAAAACTTTTTACTATTTATACATTTTAGCAAACAGGTGAATTAGTGTTCACAGGCTACAAGTTATGTAGTCTCTTATTAATTAATATTCTATTAGTTAATGATTCTCTCACTTCTCCTGCAAATTAGTCCACGTGCTCAGTTTTTCTCTTCTTTTGGGTTGGTGGATTTCTTAGCTCGGTGGTCTGTGAGTCGGTGGCCATGATCTGCCCCTGCTGGAATCACCTTTCACCCAGTCGGAGCTGATGCAGCACAGTTGCTGAGTTGGGTTTATTATTTTCTTCCTTTTCTTGGGAATTTTGCCAGATGTCCTTGTGGCCTTGTGTAAATCCTGTATTCTTTGTGCCCACTATCAGTGGCACATCCTTCTTCCAAAGCTTTGTTAATTTGCCATAGGTCTGAGGTCATTGGAGCATGGCCAGCCCTAAACGTTAACAATGCAATTCTACCAACAAGTAATTTGTTTTTCTAACACCTGGACATCACTTACAGCTTGTTGGCTACTGCCTGTTTCATGGATTAAATCTCCCTTCTTATTGATTAGGCTTGAAAGTATCCAAAGATCAAACATCAAAGAACATCCTTGCTTAAGAAATGTTACATATTCCACATTTTGCAACAACAGGAACTGTGCAGGTGGGTTTTGAATGTCTCCAGAGGGGGAGGCTCCTTGCCCTCCCTGGGCAGCCTGTTCCAGTGCTCTGCCACTGTCAGTGTATAGTTCTTCCTCACGTTGAGGTGGAACTTACTGTGTTTTAGTTTATGGCCATTGTTCTTCATCCTGTCACTGGGCACCACCAAAAGGAGTCCAGCACCATCCTCTTGGCACCCACCTTGGAGATATTTATATGGATTAATGAAATCCCCTCTTCTCTAGACTACCAAAGTCCATCTCCCACAGTCTCTCCTCATCAGAGAGATGCTCCAGACCTTCATCATCTTTGTGGCCTCTGCTGGACCACTGCCAGTAGCTCCTGTTCGGAGGAGCTCTCTCACCACAAGGGCACAGCCTGGCTTTCCTCAACAGCCCCCGAGGCTCTTTAAAAACACACAGACTGCTGCTCAGGCTGCCTGGGGCTCCAGCACTGTGGTGAGGGGCTGGAGTGCACATCAGTAACTCCAAAAAAAACCCCAAGACCAGAAAAGAAATGTTGACTAAAACTCCAAGAAACTTAATTAGTAGCTCCTCAGAAGGCATGTGCTTGCCTAATTTTATACATGCATGTATTTGCTGCGTTGTGTGTGACAAATATTGTTAAAATTGTAACCGCAGTGGGGTCTTCCTCAGCTGGTGTGTGGTGGGTTATGGATGGATCTGAAACAAAATCGCCACAGAGAGCTGGTGATTTACTCATGCTTCGGGTTTTATTTGTCCATTCGAGCACACCCTGAAAATCATTTCTGATTTCTATTCGCACTAAAATCCTTGCCTTTAGCAGCTCGGC
>VYXB01004391.1:262262-328486 GCA_013397135.1 Pachyramphus minor
GGGAGCGCGGCGAGCTGGAGCCACGCCATTGGCGGAGCCCTGAGGGGAGGGCGCGCGCGCCCTGAGGGAGGAGAGCGATGGCGGCGCCGCCCCTGAGGTGTTAAACGCCCCTGCCCAGTGCCCCTCACACAGCACGGCACGGCCGGGGCTGCAGGGCAGTGCTGGGCATCGTTCGGTCCGACCCCCCTCCAGCGTGTTCCGAACAGGCGACGCAGTGTTGTCCACAAAAATCGGATTCGTAACCCACTCTGCAACAAGCCAGTAATGACACACTCGGGAGACACAGTGATTGTTTCAGAGCTGTGTAAGCCTGGGTATCAGGTAGCGTCAAGCACCCCAGCTATCAAAACTTTTTACTATTTATACATTTTAGCAAACAGGTGAATTAGTGTTCACAGGCTACAAGTTATGTAGTCTCTTATTAATTAATATTCTATTAGTTAATGATTCTCTCACTTCTCCTGCAAATTAGTCCACGTGCTCAGTTTTTCTCTTCTTTTGGGTTGGTGGATTTCTTAGCTCGGTGGTCTGTGAGTCGGTGGCCATGATCTGCCCCTGCTGGAATCACCTTTCACCCAGTCGGAGCTGATGCAGCACAGTTGCTGAGTTGGGTTTATTATTTTCTTCCTTTTCTTGGGAATTTTGCCAGATGTCCTTGTGGCCTTGTGTAAATCCTGTATTCTTTGTGCCCACTATCAGTGGCACATCCTTCTTCCAAAGCTTTGTTAATTTGCCATAGGTCTGAGGTCATTGGAGCATGGCCAGCCCTAAACGTTAACAATGCAATTCTACCAACAAGTAATTTGTTTTTCTAACACCTGGACATCACTTACAGCTTGTTGGCTACTGCCTGTTTCATGGATTAAATCTCCCTTCTTATTGATTAGGCTTGAAAGTATCCAAAGATCAAACATCAAAGAACATCCTTGCTTAAGAAATGTTACATATTCCACATTTTGCAACAACAGGAACTGTGCAGGTGGGTTTTGAATGTCTCCAGAGGGGGAGGCTCCTTGCCCTCCCTGGGCAGCCTGTTCCAGTGCTCTGCCACTGTCAGTGTATAGTTCTTCCTCACGTTGAGGTGGAACTTACTGTGTTTTAGTTTATGGCCATTGTTCTTCATCCTGTCACTGGGCACCACCAAAAGGAGTCCAGCACCATCCTCTTGGCACCCACCTTGGAGATATTTATATGGATTAATGAAATCCCCTCTTCTCTAGACTACCAAAGTCCATCTCCCACAGTCTCTCCTCATCAGAGAGATGCTCCAGACCTTCATCATCTTTGTGGCCTCTGCTGGACCACTGCCAGTAGCTCCTGTTCTGAGGAGCTCCCTCACCACGAGGGCACAGCCTGGCTTTCCTCAACAGCCCCCGAGGCTCTTTAAAAACACACAGACTGCTGCTCAGGCTGCCTGGGGCTCCAGCACTGTGGTGAGGGGCTGGAGTGCACATCAGTAACTCCAAAAAAAACCCCAAGACCAGAAAAGAAATGTTGACTAAAACTCCAAGAAACTTAATTAGTAGCTCCTCAGAAGGCATGTGCTTGCCTAATTTTATACATGCATGTATTTGCTGCGTTGTGTGTGACAAATATTGTTAAAATTGTAACCGCAGTGGGGTCTTCCTCAGCTGGTGTGTGGTGGGTTATGGATGGATCTGAAACAAAATCGCCACAGAGAGCTGGTGATTTACTCATGCTTCGGGTTTTATTTGTCCATTCGAGCACACCCTGAAAATCATTTCTGATTTCTATTCGCACTAAAATCCTTGCCTTTAGCAGCTCGGCCCCTTCATGTGTTTAAATTCACACATTAAAAACAGGGTTTGAAATTAAAAAGTGGTGTCAGAAGTGGGATTCGAACCCACGCCTCCATACGGAGACCAGAACACCCAAACCCGCGACGGGAAGGCGCGGAACGCCTTGAGTCTGGCGCCTTAGACCACTCGGCCATCCTGACACTGCGACAAGAGCGTCGGCCGGGGACACCCTTACCGCGCTTCTTACGGCCGCGTCTGCCTCTGTATCCTCCAGCCTCTCACGGGGAGTCCGTCCGTGCCGGGGAGGTGCTGGGGAGGTGCCGGAAAGTCGCCACCTAACCACGCTTTCTTGTCGCGGCTGCGGAGCTTCGGCCGCAGCGAGGAGGAGCTCGGCGTTACCCACAGGCCCCCGCCCGCCGCCACTTCCGCCGCGACCATTTTGTTCTTCAGCGCCGTCAAGGGTACACGCTCGGCTCGCACCATGTTCCCCGTGGCCAGGGCTGCGCTGAACCTCACCGGTAAGGACGGGGCGGCTCTGGGGGTGCGGGGGGTNACTGCGACAAGAGCGTCGGCCGGGGACACCCTTACCGCGCTTCTTACGGCCGCGTCTGCCTCTGTATCCTCCAGCCTCTCACGGGGAGTCCGTCCGTGCCGGGGAGGTGCTGGGGAGGTGCCGGAAAGTCGCCACCTAACCACGCTTTCTTGTCGCGGCTGCGGAGCTTCGGCCGCAGCGAGGAGGAGCTCGGCGTTACCCACAGGCCCCCGCCCGCCGCCACTTCCGCCGCGACCATTTTGTTCTTCAGCGCCGTCAAGGGTACACGCTGGGCTCGCATCATGTTCCCCGTGGCCAGGGCTGCGCTGAACCTCACCGGTAAGGACGGGGCGGCTCTGGGGGTGCGGGGGGTCCCGCAGGGGGTCTCCCCCGGGTCTATGCCCTTCCCTGTCAGGACTGTCCCTCACAGCCCCCGGCTCGCTGCGCTCCCGGCAGGGTCGTGAGGGCATCTCAGGGCCTCAGGCGGCTCTGGCGTCCTTCGCCTCCTGCTCTTTTTTTTTCTTTCTGACTCTTTAATCTCCTAGTTGCTTTTTGACCTCGGATTCCTTTCCTCGACAGCATTTTTTTCTTGTAACTGAAGGCACATCCGGATCTTGTAACCTGAGGTGACAAAGCATAGTCAATACCCATACCTTAAGCTCAAGGTTAACGTTACCTCCTCAGTGATGCAGACTGCCCAGCGCTTAATCTGGTCCTCTAAAATCTGATCCTGGTTCATGATGTGCTTAGCCCGAGGTACTTGCACTTAGAGTAAACGTGTCTTGGTAGATATTCAGGCTTTTTCATGTTTTAAAAAACCCTTGTGCAGCCTCACAGAGCACGCAAGGGCTGTAATAACATTACGTGTATCGCCATCATCTTCTCTGTTCATGGCTGGGTAAATGCAGACCACTGATCTGGAACTAAAATATTATAGTTTGTGAAGTCTGTCTTTATGCACAAGTCACTGTTTCGTCAAAGGGTTTGTACACAACTATAAACAATATCTGTTTTGTAGCTGGTTTGATTCTTCACTGTTGTCTTCTCCTTAATAAATGTAGCCTTTATAGTGTACATTTATAATGTACATCATCTGAAGATACCTTTTTTGTATTTTATTCTCTCTTATTCACTTCATGCCCACAGTTATTTCCACTTCCTTCTTTACCTCCCTCCCCTCCTTTAAAAGATCCTGAAAGAATGAGGAAGGTTTTACCCATACCTGATATCTTCAACCCCATAATTTGATGGTGAACTTCATCCTGAAAATGCTTATATTAGTACCAATACTGATAGGATAGATATTTATATATGGAAATCTAAAAATGTTATGTGCTAAGGAAAATATTTTATGAGATGAACAGTAATATTTAAAAGAGTTACTTCCACACTGAAGGCCCAAACAAAACATGTTGATGAAAAAGGTAACTCAGGGGTTTTTTTTTTTAATTGGAATTAGATTTAAAGAATAACTTTCCAGTGAGAAATTGAGAAAGCTAAAAAAAATATGAAAATTAAAGGATTTGTGCATATCCTTCGTTTTGGAGTCATTCCACAGTTCTAAGTCCAAAAGATTAATTTTTTTCCCAGCTTTTTTTAGTCTTTTAATGCTAATGCTTTCTTTTCTGTTGGTGGAAAATGAGGACTGTGAGTAGTTTGAGCGTGTGTTTTAGTTGCTTTCTGTACTTCTCTTTAACATTCCTTAGCTCGTGGCATCCAGCACACTGCGGTCAGACAAGCTCATCGCAAGTATGAGCCGAACTTCCACGATAAATATGGAAACTTGGTCCTCCTTGGTGGAGCCGCCGTTTTCACCACTGTCTGGGGATATGTAAGTTGGTTTTTTCACTTGTCAGTTGTGATTCCAGCTGTGAAGTTCAAAGGTATCAAGTTTCAGGAAGGCTTACTTGTTTGAAATAAGTTAAGTGGTCAGAATTTAGGAGCTGCTTCTGTAAGTGTATAGGGATGTGACAGAGGGACAAGTTGTCTTAGTTCATGTCTTGATTTTGAGTTGTTACACAAATTTCTGTGTCAGTCTATTGCCTGAGTTGAAAATATATGAGAAACACAAGTGATCTCTGTTTTACTTGGGATATCTAACCTATACAGGTACAGGGTTTAGCAGAAAAATTTCTAGATTAACATACCAGTATGGTGATGGGATTTTAAATTCCAGATTCTTTGTGCTAAAACTGGGTGTTTTCAACTGGAAAGCTGAAATATTTAAATACTGTTCAATAGAAATATATTCCACTTGCTTTATTAGAAAAGTAATGAGATGCCATGTTCTAATACAAGAAATCTAAACTGAAAACAATAGAAATAGCCTTCTGTTGGAAGGTTTCCTTGATTTCAGGGTTAGTAATCTTGGGTTTTATGCTCTTACAGGTCCTAACACAGCTCGGAATGGAGTGGGGCTTGTCACCTGTTGGCAGAATCACTCCAAGAGAATGGAGGGAGTAACAGCCTCTGCTTCTAATGAACTGGTCTGAACTTTCACTGAGAAAATGGTCCTGTAATGGCATTTGTTCCCTGATTACCACTTGTGCAGTGGCATTCCTGGTCTAATAAACATGCCTAGAAACCTGTCTGGCTCTTCTAGGTTTCCGTATGCTCAGAGTCTGCTGAAGTATAAGAAATAGTGTAAAAATTTAAAGTACTTTTAGGTAGTCCCAGTTGTTCCTGTAAAGTTCACTGCTGGATTAAGGACAAATCCAGAACTTGGCTGAGTTGGCCACTTGGCCAGATGTGTGTGTAAATCAACCTCACTGCATTCTCACTGTGGAGTGCACATCCCTGTACCTCTGACTTGTAATGACAAAGCTGAGATCCCCTTTTTTTTCCACAAAAGGAAATGTCTTGAATCACTCTGCCAGTAATTGTGTCTCTCGTCCTCTGAGTTGTGAAGAAACTAAATTCAATTTTGAGTCGGGCTCCACAGAAAGAGGCATTTTTGAGAAATGTGACTTTCCTAGTGAGCACTTAAGGAATCACAGACTGGTTTGGGGTGGAAGTGACCTGGAAGCCCATCTTGTTCCAACCCTCTGCCTCTGCATTTAACTTCTGTATAGGGTCAAAGTTATTCGAGAAAGGAGGTGGAAAAACAACAGTTACTGGTTCATGCTGGTATTTGATTATCAGAGAATCCCAGGATGGTCTGGGTTGGAAGGGACCTGAGAGACCATCCAGTCCCACCCCCGGCCTGGGCAGGGACACCTTCCACTAGCCCGGGCCTTGGACACTTCCAGGGAATTCGTGGGCACTCAAGATTTGTTAGGAGGTAGACTGGAGATGTACGCAGGCTCCGTAAACCTCCGACTCAGTCTGAATCCCTGAAACGCACCGGATGCGGGTGTTCATGCCGCGGAGGGGCGCTGCTGCCCCTGCTGAGCCCTCCCGGCCGGTGCCCCGAGCAGGGCTGTGAGCAGCTGCTCCCGAGGCTTCGTGCGGGAGCCGCCCCGCAGCACCGGCACGCGTTTGCTCCGCGGTGCCTGTCGCGATAGCGCCACAGCGACGGCGACAACGATCGCGGCTGCGGCGGTGCCGCCCCTCCCTCCGCCCTCACGTGACCGCGCGTCACGTGCGCGGGGCGGGGAAAGGACCCGGCGGGGCCCGGGCCGGGAGCGGCGAGCGGGGAATATCCCGGGAGTGCGGAACGGGGGGCGATGTCCTGGTGAGTGCGGACCCGGGAATATCCCGGGAGTGCGGAACGGGGGGCGATGTCCTGGTGAGTGCGGACCCGGGAATATCCCGGGAGTGCGGAACGGGGGGCGATGTCCTGGTGAGTGCGGAGCGGGGAATATCCCGGGACTGCGGAGCGGGGAATATCCCGGGACTGCGGAGCGGGGAATATCCAGGGAGTGCGGAGCGGGGGGGCGATGTCCTGGTCAGTGCGGACCCGGGAATATCCCGGGAGTGCGGAGCGGGGGGGCGTGAGGGTCTCCGGTGACCCCAGCCCCGGGGGTTCGGGCTGACCCGGAGCGGAGTGTCCTGCTCAGCCCGGTGTTCCCGGCGGGGAGCGGGCGGGCTCTGCTTGTCAGGGAGCACCCCCGTTTCCTTCTCCGTGGAACGCAGGAATGTGTTCTCGCTGCTGCTTTGGAAAAGGCCCCGTTCAGCCCTTGTCAGTCGGCACGGAAGGACTCCTCGGGAATGCGAAGGCACACGGAGCCTCTGCTCACAGGGCCTTTTTTTCCGGTTCTGAGCTGCTCCACTTGTCCCTCTGAAACAACTGACTTAGCGTTTTGCCTTATGTCGCCCTGTGCCACCTTATGCTGGCAGCACTCTGTGCACAAGTACCTCTTTTCCAGTGTTTTCATTAAAAGCATAGTATAAATGTTCTGGAAAAGGGCAGAAAGTTGTCTGTGATGCTTTGGGGTAAAATCTTGTGAAAATGAGAGAGAGCAAAACAGCTTTAACTGTTGCCTCTCTGTGTGCATGTTCTGGAAATTGCACATAGTTAGTGTAATGTTGCTTAAAATCTTTCATGCAGTCAGCAAAGATTGTATTTCTGTACTTAAATACTTGTAGAATTGTTTTTCTGGATGTAAATAGGCCGAGATTTGGTAATGTGGGAGGTGGTTGTGTGTGTTACAGTGCACTGTATGATTGTGAGCACAAACACAATTTGATTAGAAATGAATTATTATAGTGTATTTCCTTATAGAGAAAAGTCATGAAGGTCTTTTACTTCCAAGGTGGCAAATCAGGGAAGCAAAAGTTAGAATTGCATGTCATTTACTGTTTTATTCATCTTATTTTCACTCGTATAACGCATTTCACATTGTTCTGCCAAGTAGTTTGAGACCAGGCTGATGAGTGAGCAGTCCTAGCTGGCCTTGGTATGCTCACATAACAAGAGCTTGTACATTATATTCTATTGCTAATACTTGCTATGATTCTTCCAAGGGAACATTCATGTTCTCCAAAAATCTGACTTGAAGAGGTAGTGGAAGCTCACAAAAAGTGAAAGGATTTGCAAAGGATTTGTCTCAAGTACTGTAAAACTCCTGTTAGAAATGAAGCAGAATGCTTTCAATATGTACTTTTTTTCCCCATGCAGTTTGTGTTGAAATAAATTCCCTGAGAACAATTTCCATCGTCTGCTGACCAAGCAAGGCTTGTTAGAGTCTTGAGCAACATGAATTACAGCCTGTTTAGAGTGTCACGTAGCTCTGACATTTATTACAGATGCAGTTTCTCTCTCAATGATTAAACCTCGTATATCTGTGAGAATATCCAGTATATCTCCTATCTAGTCATGCTTTCAGGTGGCTGTTTGCCCATGAACCCTGTAAAAGCTGGTTCTGTGTTGGATGCCATCTTCCAGAGCGCTTTTAGGCCCAAGAGTGAGATGATGCAGCTTTTTCCTTTCTCGCTGCCCTTTGCTCTTTTCCACAGGTCCTTGCAGACCTTTAGGGACAGGCACCATTTTCCACTTAATGTAATTAGTAATTTAGCTTTCTTCTGCCATTAATATAGTGAGCTAAGTAGCACTTGGCCATTTGGAAATTTAATAAAATCCAAAGGCTGTAATTAAACCTGACAGATGCTGTTTCTGGTGTTTGTGTGATATTTACCTCTTTAGGTTTCAGCAGCTATAAAATACTTATAAAAATATAAAATATAATTATATGCAGAGAACTTTGGTGAAAGCTGGCACTGTACACTTAGCCAGAAGCTAATGGTGTCCTTCCGAGTTCCATGCCCCTGCTGATCCCAGAACAGAACACTCTGCTGCCTGGGTTAGCTCAGATATTAGAAACACCAAGTGTTTTTTGTGGGGTTTGGGGCTTTTACCAGTGTTGTAACTTCCTCTTTGCGTTGCCTTTTTGGTTTTTTTTAATGTTGCTTTTTTTCTGATAGTGTGGGTTTATTAATTACTTACCTCTGACTTCATCAAACCTTATTTCCCTCAGGTATTTTACTTTCAGTGACTGCTGTTAGCACATCCCTAAAAAATATTGAGATGAATATGAGTGTCTCAGTCACCTTTTGCTTTTTCACTGTTGAAACTTCCTTCCATAGGAAGAAATTGCTGTTGGAAGTAGAAATTACTTCTTTCAATTGTTTCATTCTTAGTAGAAACACTACTGCCTTTCTTCAAGAAAATGAAACTAAATACAGAGCTGTTAAATTGTCAGGGAAACTGTCATTCCTTTGTATTGTCAAATCCTAAAATGCTTTACTAATTGATGGTAAGGGTGTTTTATAGAAGCAATGCCTTGGTTAAGATTATTTTTCTCTAAAACACATACAATCCATTCCTTACCATCTAACTTAAAAGGATATATCCATGATAACTTTAATTTAAATTTATTTATTAGCAGTCATTTGCCTTGAAGTCAGTGGCAATAGCTGAGATCTTTGGTCAACTTTTAAAATATATCTCAGCACCTGCAAAGGTTTTTAGGTGTTGCAGAAGTTTGTTGGCTGTTTCAGCTGCATCTGCCTGAACCATAACTGTCCTTTGTAGGATGGGGGGTTCTCTTTTGAGATAATGAATATATAAATATGTGTATATATATGTATAAAAAATTGAGTGAGGAATCACACAGATGGAGTGATGGAGGGCAAGAGTGAGGACACAAGGTGTTCCAAGTTCAAGGCATTGCTGTGGTATCCATGGATTGCTGCACAGCCTCATGCAGATCTTTTGACTTCTACATCTGTTTTCATGTGAACTTGGAAAAATATTAACACATATAAGGAAACTAGGATTAAATTGTTATTTTTCATACACCTCTTGTGTGCATCTAGTCATAATTTATTGGTGCAACAGATATTTTTCATAACTGCTTAGTTATGAATTTTCTTAATTTCATGCTGTCAGGAGGAGGAAATGTGACAAAAATATTTCTTTCAAGTTTCAGCTGAAGTATTTTTACCAGGAAGCACTTGTGAGGGAGGCAGAGCATTAGGAGTGGAATGGAATATGACAAGGTACTGTCTCAGCTGTAAACATGTATTTCACTGCTTGTCCTGGGCATTTTGTAAGGGGAAGAAAAAAGGGTGTGTGTATTCTTGGAGTCACTGTGTAAACCCTATACTTTGTTCTGAGAACAAGATTTCTTTGAAGCATCAGGAGCACTGGAAATTCAGACAATGTAGTCCTCAGGAATTTCAGTAAAGCTGTACAGAGAACTGAGATTGTTAATGAGCTTGTTCTTAATTCACTGTTAATAATATAATATGACTGATGTGAAGAGGCAGTAATGCTCTCAGATGGCTTATTTAGATTTGGACACATCTCATTTTTTCAGAGAATAGCCTGTTTTTAAAATTATTATAAAAACTGTTAACAACTTGCAACAAACTAAATTAAAATCTTTGTTGGTTTTATTCCCACCAGCAGAGAGCTGTGAGTGATGCACATGTCACAGAGATCCAGGTGTTTCTGAACTGGAACTGAGAGAACAAAAAGAAGAGACAGTTTAGTCCAACAGATGAATTCTGTTGGTGGAAGTTCTGGATTCAGTCCTGGTGTTCTGGGGCCTTGAGGGGTAAAAAAGGAAAAAGAAATTTGCCTTTTTTTCTTTCCTTATGTCTTTATGGTTTTTGCATGTTTGAATTACAGTCTCTTCCAGGACAGGATATTCTCTGCTGTGTTTATGAGTGAACAGCAGAAGGGCAAGGAAGCAGACTGAGAAAATGGAGGAAATACTTTGTGCATGCAAACTGTATAATAACAGTTAGGAAAAAAGTCTAATGTTATTTTCACATAAATAAGCAGTTGGGTTTTGAATGCATTGGTGGGCATTTGGTAGCAGCACTGATGGTTAATGTAATCCCTTTAACTGTGTTAGTTCACTGTCTTGTGTGTGTGGCTGCTGTTACTTTGTCATAGGACCTCCAGAAGAGACTTTAACGCAGTATCCTAAGTTTCTGTAAAAATGGCTATTTTTGTACTGTAGTTTGCCAAAGAACAGGCAAGTCAGCAGGCTCTGACTTAGAGCTGTTCCCCAGTTCTGAGGCAGCATCTTGCCAATCTTTGATCATTTTAGATAGCAGCTCACAGCTGAAGTGTCTCCTTATTTTTGTTTTCAAAATGCAGTAGTTGTGCAAGTTGTCAGGGCAGGTCAAGTTGATCATGTACCTGAAATGCTTTTAAACTCATGTCTATCCAAACCTGACCAGAGGACAGATAGTCTCTGTTTATGATAGTCTGTTGTGTCTCATTTTAGTTAGTTCTGTGTGCCTGGTTGTGTTCACAAAGTGCACTGTAAGTCAAGTACTTCTTGCAACTTTATTTGCACTTCAGGCTTGTGGGAATATTTAGTTGCTCCCAGACTGTGGAGTTACAATGATGTCTTTGTTTGCTCTGTGTGGACTGAGCATTCCTTAGGGAAGAACTGAGGTAATCAGGGAGGATCACATTTCAACATGACATGAAAGCAACTGTTTTCTTGGGTGACTTACAGAGTTTTTTAAAGTACCTCCAAGTGTGCAGATGAGTCTGAGAAAGGAGCTGCTGTATGAAGTTTGCTTAAAATACACTTTTCTGCTGATTGATAGTTCTTGTATGTCAGGTGACAGTTCTGTATTTCTGTAATGTGTGAATATTTACATACAAACATTTGTGTGTGAGAGAAGTGAGATCTGTAATAACTCTTCAGGTAGACTTGTCTTATTTCTGTTCTTAGAAGGGTTGAGATGTATTTCATCTATTGGAAAGGTCACTAATTCCCAGTTTTATACTGTCTTTGCTTCTTGTTTATAAAGTTTCGACATTTAGTTTTGTGTATCAGGGAGGTAAAACCTGTTTCTATGATGAAACTTCTCGTGTTCTTACATGGTTTGTAACACAACTCGAAGTGAAACCAGAAACTTCCAGACCTTCTGTGACATGGAACAGCTTGGAAATGTCACCAAAAACCTAATTTTACTCAACATTGTTAATGTAATTTAGTTTTCCAAGATAGGTCTTCAGGATAAGCAAAATGAGTTAAGCAGGTCTTAACTTCAGCTCTTCAATTAGTCATCACATTTTACTGTTGCTTCCACTGCAGCCAGACATTAACTGTGATCATTTCCCTGCTCACTGGCCTCTCTGTCATTGGAAAAATAATGCAAATTTTCAAAATGTTAAGAAAAAAATCTGAAAATCACTTATTTTGCCTTCTTTCCCTCTCAGTCACTAACAGTTTATTCATTTGGCAAAAGGAATCCTTTGCATTAGCTGTTATTTCTACAAATTATTTTCATTTAGGTTCAGTAACTTCTTCTGGGCATGTTTTTATGAGCAAAAATAATAATGATACTCTTCAGAGTATCTTTCTGTACAGGTTTGCCTGTATTTTAATGTTTACTAGAGTTACATGTGGCTAAGTGTGACATTTGTTAAATCACAGGCTCATGGAATGTTTTGAGTTGGAAGGGACCTTAAAACTCATCTTGTTCCAACCCCTGCCAAGGGGACACCTTCCACTACATCCCTGTTTTCATTTCAGTCTTTGTGAAATGATTTAAGAACTAATGTCTTACTTGTTTTTAGCCAACAGCAATGAGAAGACTTGAGTAGAAGTTCACAATGGAGGCCAAATCCGTGGTGATCAGTGTGGAGGGGATGACCTGCAATTCCTGTGTTCAGACCATTGAGCAGCATGTTGGGAAGATGAATGGAATCCATGACATTAAAGTAAGTAATACTGTCCCTGTTTCTTGCAAAGCTTTGTTCCTGTACACACATGGAAATTTTGGTGAAGAGCAGCACTATTTACAAGACATGTAATTTTTCATCTTCCTTCAGCTGTAGTGGAGCTTTAATGTGAGTCTGTGCTCTGACACCAGGACCTTGGAGCACTCTCTGCATGGTGGGATCAATCACTGGGTGTCTGTGAGCCTGGAGTCAGATGAAGCCTAAAAGCAACCTGTAAAATACCCCCAAATAATTTGATTTCAGAATCCTTCCTTTCTCCTTTTTCTAGCAAAAAATGTAATCTTGTCAGCCTTGAGTTTTCTCAGCTATTTCTGAGAATATACAGTTCACTTCAGATAGAAGAGGGAGGAGAGATTTCTGCCTAAACATGATTCAAGACAATGTGCATCCCATACTGTTTTTTACATAAGGAATGAAGGAGATTTTTAAAAGGACAATATTAAGAGTTTTGTATTTAGGTTTTAAGGTAAATTCCTTATCCCAAAGCTGAATACTGTTTCAAAAACTGTTATTACAAAAATGTAGTCTGAGTAGGCCAGGACTCTAAGAAATGTTAAGAGGACATATTTAGTAATTATCCTCTTTACAGCATCAGAGCTATGGTTCAGTCAGATCATTTGACTCAGAAAATTCTCTGAGAACAGTAAAACAAGGTTTTGTTTAGTGATTATGAATTAGGTCAGCAAGGGGTGGGAATGTTAGATGGCTAATACAGACAAACAGCTGCTCTTAGATTATTTTGCCTCCAACTGCAGTGAAACCAATAAATGTCCATGTTGCTAATTCTACAAGGGCCCATAATTGGGGCAGAAATGAGGAGAGGTGGTTCTTAAAACAATTTAACTGATCTAATTTAATCATGACTGTGATCTTTAGGTTGTACCTCTGCCCAGAGGAAAGACAGAATTGAATTGGTAATGCATTGGGCCTCTGGCAGGCTTCGTTTTTTCCTCTTGGGAACTGCAATTACTATATTTGATTTATCATCCCTTGGGAGAAAATTAAGTTGAGGATATTTGTACCACCTGATGGGAAAGGTTAATACCAAATCAGGATGTCTCTGGATCACCAAAATGTACAGAGAGAAGAAAAACAGCTTCTTTTCTGTTTGTCATATATCAGGTTTCCAAATCGAATTTTGTTCAGTGAAGTCTGACGCAGGTTTTTGCTCACAGCAAGTTACCAACCTGTGCCTCCCATGCCTGGAAATATTGGGCCCCTTCCACTGCTACTTAAAGCTGTGGGTTTTTCAAGGACTGTTTGCTTCCATCCTTGTAGCCCGAGGGTAATTACTGCTAACTGCATTAGAATTACTGCTAACTGATTTGAATTTTTTCTGTGGGCTCTTTTGGGTTAATCATCATAATTCAGGAGAACTTGGCTCTGGAAGTTTCATTAAATGCATTGATGCTGTCTGGATGTCATAAGTAAGAGTGGCCAGACAGACTTGGAAAGGATTCTGAAACTGGGAGTGAGGGGTGGGATCTCTTCTTTCCCACCCTGCTGTTGCACAGAAGTCACTCAGTGGCTGCAGGTATGGCTTTGCTCCTCAAGGTGAGGAGTGAGGAATAAAGTTATACTGGACAAGTGTTACTAGTATTTGCAAGTAAAAGCAATTTCTAGTCTCATGCAGTATTAGTAACTCTTTGTATTGCAGTTCTCTAAATTGTTGTGTTTATTGCCTCCCAAGGTCTCTCTGGAGGATAAGAATGCCATCATCATTTATGACTCCAAGCTCCAGACTCCAGTAACACTGCAGGAAGCCATCTATGACATGGGATTTGATGCTACACTGGCTGATTCAAACCCACAACCTGTTTTACCTGACACTATTTTCCTTACCATCCCTCCCCAGTCAGCCCTAACGCCCAGGCAGATCTGTACTGCACTGCTCAAGAACAAAGGCATCCTGGATGTGAAAGTCTCCTCTGACCAAAAAACTGCAGTGGTGACTTTCATTTCTTCCATCATAAATGGCAGGCAGATTATCCAGATGGTCCCAGGAGTAGATTTAAATATCTCTGCAGCAGAGGTGACCCCTGGAACGTGGGAAGAGTCCGGCTGGTCTCAGGCGAGCAGTGTGGTGCTGCGCCTGAAGGTGGATGGGATGACCTGTCACTCCTGCACCAGCACCATCGAGGGCAGGCTTGGAAAACTGCAGGGAATTCAGCGGGTTCGAGGTAAAACCTCAGTGTATCTGCATGTAATTTGGCCATGCTGGTCTTCAGTGGCGTTGTGGAGATGCCTTGTGCTTATGTGAGAGCCGAGTGTGTGACTGTTTGTGGTATTGGGTATTTAGTTACATGTTTAATTTGAACTAGAAGTGAAGAAATGGGCCCAAGTTATGGGGAGGCTGTTGCTGTTACATGTGTGACAGTATTCAGTGGTTGCTTTGTATCTTGGTTGGGAGCCTGGAGTAGTTGTGCTCCATAACTTCATTACCAGTTATAGAAATCTCAAATACAAGATGTTTGTTTTATGTTTTAATTAATATTAGTTTACCTTTTCTGTTAAACTAAAAATTTATATTGTCATGTATATAATTGTATCTAAAAGGCAAGATCAACTTATCTCTATAATTAGCTTTGGCATTAATGTATTGCCACAGAACCTGATAAAAGGATAAATTTAATAAGCAGTACTGATGCCATTTGTGAAAGTCTTGGGGAAAGAGCAAAAAATCGAGGAAAAGAGGAGTTGAAAATTGTCGTAGTACTAGACAAAAAAATGGCTGAAGAACTAAGTTGTTTGCTATTTACCAAACCAGTGAAATCTCCTTTCTGTTGCATTTGCTTCTATGACCATTTAAAGTGTTCTTGGAAAGCCTTGACAGGACCTGTTGATGTGCTTGTTATGTTTAGGGCAGTAACACACACTTTGGTTCATTTCTTTTACTGGTTAAATTTCAGTGTCTCTGGACAATCAGGAAGCTGTTGTTATCTACCAGCCTCACCTAATTACAGCAGAAGAAATAAAACATCAGATTGAAGCAGCGGGTTTTGCAGCATCCTTCAGAAAGCAGCCCAGAGCTCTGAAGCTCAGTGCCATTGACCTGGAGAGGCTGAGGAATGCTCAGCCCAAAGGCTCTGAGCCTGCACAGAGGGAAAACTCCAGTGGGACTGGGAGCAAGACAGTTGTGTTCAGAGTTGATGGGATGCACTGCAATTCCTGTGTCGTCAACATCCAGGGCACTGTGTCAGCACTCCCAGCAGTAACAGGTGTCATTGTTTCATTAGAGAAGAAATGTGCTGTTATAAACTATAACCCAAACTTAATTAGTGTAGACAGGCTGAGGAAAGCCATAGAGGCCGTGTCTCCTGAGACATTCAAAGTCAGCCTTCCTGAGCAGTATGAAAATGTGGCACTTTTCCCCACGCTGGCGTCTCCCCTGAAATCTCACCCAGCTCTGAAGGATCCCAGCCAGCCACTTACTCAAGTTGTTGTGATCAATATTGAGGGGATGACCTGCAGCTCCTGTGTGCAGTCCATTGAGGGAGTCATATCCCAGAAACCAGGTGTGAAATCTGTTCAAGTGTCTCTCTCAGATGGAAGTGGGACTATAGAATATGATCCACTGCAAACAAGCCCAGAAGACCTGCGGTCCTCAATAGAGGACATGGGATTTGATGCATCTGTCCCAGGTAATAGCATATTAAACTTTTACATTCAAAAGGATTGTCCGGGTTTTTTTAGCCTTTGGTACAACCCAAGATGAAATTCAGCAGCTGACACACACTTTGTGCTTGCCAAGTGAAGCTTTCTCTCTTCTCTGACAATGAGGTAATTAGAGAGACAGCACAGCCTATAATACATCAGATTAATTAAAGTGATTGAGATGCCTGGAAATATAAATGGCAGATAAATATTGATGTTCAAATACTGTTCCTGTTTGCTGATTTATAATATTCATGGCATGAATATGGAGTTGTGGCTTTGCTCACTGTGAAGAGTATTATGGATTGCTGTGCTGAAGTTTCTTTAATATTGAATTATCTAAGTCTTGGCTCCTGTGGACTCATGAGTGAAGGGAGATTTAACCAGGCTCAGGCATGAGTGAGGAGTGACAAGAGTCTCAAGAGTGTGGACATCACTGAGAATGTTAAAATGGTGCTGCTGTGGGAGAGCCCTGGTCAGCAGCTCAGCACCAACTACCCCCTTGCTCACTTCCCTGTGGTGGGAGGGGGAAGAGAAGGGTATAAGGGAAAAACTTTGTGGATCAGATAAAGGTAAGTTTAATAGATAAAGCAAAAGTTGCCCCTGCAAGCAAAGCAAGGAATTAGTTAATTACTTCCCATGGGCAGGCAGATGTTTGTCCATCCTTGTGGTTTGGCTGTCCTAGCTGTGCCCCTCCCACATTCTCATCCCCATCTCCAGCAAATATGAATAGCAAGAGAGGCTTCCTGAGGGAACAGGGAAGCTCCACTTGTTGATTCAGGAAGATTAAATATCAGTAAATACAGTACATGAGCTATTTTATGGCAATAACTGAAGAAGTGGTTGGGTGCTCCCATTTCATTCCTTTTGCCCTGCTCCTGCACAAACACAGCATTCCCTGAATTGCTGTAAGGAGCAGATGTCTCTAGTTCCAGAGCCCTTCTCTAAGGTCAAAATCACTGACTTTGCTTATGAAACATGCACTTGCTTACAGATTCAGCTTTGTGCTCCAGGCATAATCCATAAAAATATGTGTAAAATGCAGACCTTCCACTTACACTTAGAGAAGAGGACAAAGGATGTGTAACAGAACAAAGACAATGAGGAAAGGCAAAAGGAAAAACAGTAACAAAGCAGTGAGTTAATCAGTGGCCCAGCCCTTTGTCTTGTTTTCTGTTGCTGACTCTTCACTGACAGGCAGGTGGATGGATCTGACTGACAAGGCACAGGCAATTTCCATTTTTAGTCTAAATGCAGAGCAGTGTGTAATGCCAGCTCACACCTCATTGCAGTGGCTGCTCATGAGGTCATGAACTGCAATCTCCTTTCCAGCAAAGGCAGAACTGCCCGTGGCCAAAGCTCAGCCCTCACCTGGAGCACAGCTGGACTCTCACAAACCTGAGCCATCCTCCAAAGTGCCCCCAGCCCACCTCGGGAGGCAGGACACAAAGACCATCTCCAAGTGCTACGTCCAGGTGACAGGAATGACATGTGCTTCGTGTGTAGCCAACATCGAGAGGAATTTGAGAAGGGAAGATGGTAAGATGTGTGTCAGTGTGAGCTGTTACATTTCTGTTTGTTCTGGAGAATCCATCTGGCTTTTGCACAGCATTTTTCATGGCTGGGTTGTCGGGAGAAGGACACTGCAGGTGTTCCAGGAGTGAGAACAGCCTGCTCACCTCTTGCTGCTTTATGGGTGTGCTGGCCAGGGACTGCCCTCACANGGCCCACGGGATGGGAACAGGGTGATTCTTGCTGCTTTATGGACATGCTGGCCAGGGACTGCCCTCACAAAAACAGCACTTGAGGGCTCCAAAGAGTGTAGGGATCAAATATGGATCCTTTTGAAAGGCAAACAAGTCTTTCCTACTGGAGGGAGGTGCCCAGGTGTGCAGCTGAAAGGCAGAAGCAACTGTGTGTGTGCTGGGGAGGGAGTTACGAGAGAGGGACAGTATTAGTGTGGATTAAAGAGAAAAGTTAATTTTAGCTCTGGCAGTCAGGGCAGGCATGTCTGGGTGATTATATTTGTGGGAACAAATGGCTGCATGATTGTGATGTAGCAAACAGTCATTAATGCAGACTGTGTTTAATTATTGTAATGAAGGTGGATGTGTTCCAGGTTAACCTGGATTTTAATTATTTCATCCTAGAAAATGGATGAATCTAAATCCTTTCAGTGTAGGATAGGATTGACTGTTAGATCTGCCCTTTCTCATATGTGTTCTCCCTTGAAGAAAAGGCTTCTAGAAATAGTAAATGCAGATCAGAAAAAGATATAGCACTGTATTTTAGAAGAACTTCTTTGGAGTTAAAATAGATCATAGACAGAATGTTTGTAATTAGACTGGTAGAAACATGGCACTCGTGGGGAGCAATGCTCTCATCTGTCACACCTACACTGAGGTGCTGTGGTTATGTTGGTGGTGTATCTTCCAAAAATGAACATGTTTTTTCTTTATTTACAATATGGTACCTTTCCCAATTTCAGATTGTGTCGTGCCCTCATGTAACCATAAGTGCAGGATTTTTCTTAAACGTGATCTGCTACTCACCCATTTTGTTTCCTAGGAATACACTCGATACTTGTTGCCCTCATGGCAGGAAAGGCAGAAGTGAGGTATAATCCTGCTGTCATACACCCCTCAGCTATTGCAGAGCTCATCCGGGAGCTGGGCTTTGGAGCCACCGTGATGGAAAACTGTGGAGAAGGAGATGGAATTCTGGAACTTGTTGTAAGTTAGTAATTAAAACCTGACACCCTCAGCTTCTGCTGCTTTCATCTATTGGATGTGCTCGAGCAAGTGTTCCACTTACTAAAGTTTAATCATGTAATAGAGCTTAATTCACTAAAAATATAAGATCCCTCAGGTGTGTATCACAAATGATACCTGGTCCTGCAAGTTCTGCTGGCTCACCACTACTACACTGAAGTTGGAGAAATACTCCTGTATTTTTCTTACTCTGCTTATTGGCAGAATTTCCTTTTTGAAGTTGAGTCTGGCTCAGTGTACCCAGCTCTGAGCTTGAAGAGCCAACAGAGCCTTAGCAGAGTTTAATAACCTTGTCTCTATGCTTTGCTTCCTCTGGGAGGGTTGGGTGGGCCCCTGAGCAACACGATTTTTGGGAGGCATCCCTGCCCATGGCTGGGGGTTGGAACTTAATGGTCTGTAAGATCCCTTCCAACCCAAACCATTCTGTGATTCTGTAGTTCATCCTTAACTAGAGCTCCATCTCACCGCTTCAAACCCCAGGACAAAGCAATAAATAAGGAAGGAGAAGTCAGGAGGACTTTTCCTACCTTTTAAGATGCATTTACCAGATAAGCTGTGCTTTTGATAACAGGAAGGAACCTTTATTTTGCAGGTGAGAGGGATGACATGTGCTTCTTGTGTGCACAAGATAGAATCCACCCTCATGAAGACTAATGGTGTTTTATACTGCTCAGTAGCCCTTGCAACCAACAAAGCACACATCAAATATGACCCTGAGGCTGTTGGTCCTCGAGATGTTATACAAGTGATAAAGGTGAGTTTCATTCAGGAGCCAAGTCTCCTAAAATATCCAGTATCCTTTGAAGAGTTACACACCCCAGAAACAGAAGGGAAGGCTATCAAAGCAAAAAAATAGGTCTGTCTTCTTCCATCTGCTTTCTTCTTAGTGCAGGTTTTTGTAACTAATATGTGTGTTCTAGCTCAGAAATGCTCTGTTACAACTTTGCCTACAACTTTTAGACAGAAATACTATAAAAAACAGGCTATGGTAGAGTTGGAGATACCAGCTGTAGAAATCACATTTATTTAAAAATTAAGTACTGTAGCAGGTGAGAGGTAAAATATGTTTCTCAACTTTCTCCCTTGATTTCTCTATGTCTGTGCTTCAGGAAAAGCCACATTTTAGAAAAGCATTTTGTTCTAGAAAGGTTGATTTTTTACAACAGATTGCTCTTCTGTCTTTTCAAGGTAACTAAACAATAGTAACTATCGTATCAGAAATGTTAATAAAGTAAATTAAAGGTAAGGCTGGCACCATACCAGTAGTCTGGCAGTAACTGACCACAAAGTGTATTTTAAAACTGACTGTTCTCTTTTTTATTATGCTTTTTTTTCCTTAGGATTTAGGTTTCACTACTTCCTTAGTCAAAAGGGATAGATCTGCTAGTCATCTGGATCACAAACAGGAAATCAGGCAGTAAGTATTCCTGAATATATTTAGATTCTTTGATTCTTCTTTTTTAATAAACCGTAAATTTATGGGGGTTTTCTGTGACTGTCCAGAGCTGCTGGTTAAAAAGTTCTCCAGCACTTGACTGAATACAAGTTGTTTTTCTTTCTTTCTCTTTTTAAATCCAAGGTGGAAAAGGTCTTTTGTCGTGAGCTTTGTTTTCTGTATCCCTGTCATGGGGCTGATGATTTACATGATGGTGATGAACAGTCATCCTTCAGATGCTCACACACATCACAACATGAGCAGTGAGGAGAGGGAGGCCTCTCACTCCCCCATGCTCCTGGATTACCAGCTCCTGCCAGGATTATCTGTTATGAATTTTCTGTCATTTTTGCTCTGTGTCCCTGTACAGGTAAGTGGGATTATGACAACTCCTGGTTTGTTGGGCTTAAACACTCAGACTGGGAGGCTGTGAAGAAAGTAAATTTGAAAAGTGAGGATAATGCTGATGCAAAGTGCTTTTGAGGTTGCCAAAATAATTGGTGCTAGAGACTGTCATGGGCAGGGCAGTCAGTGTCCAGGGGTTGGGCACCCAAAAAGCACCTGAGGCAGCTGCTGAGCCACACCAGTGGACACGGGGAGGAGGTGGGAGTACCTGAGAGAGCTGTGGAAGAGATCACAGCCCTTGGCTAGAGCTGGGATTTTGCTCAGGAAGAGATGGTGAAGGCAAAGAACACAAATCACACATGTGACTTAATGTCCCCTCTCTTATGGAAATGTCATTTAATCCCCTCTCTTATGGAAATGCTGCTGTGTGTGTTATGAGTGTGTGTAACGTGCAGTCTGTTGCAGGTGTTTGGAGGGTGGCACTTCTACATCCAGGCATACAAGGCACTGAAACACAGCACTGCAAACATGGATGTGCTCGTTGTGTTGGCCACTTCCATTGCCTTCCTCTACTCCTTTGTTATTCTCCTGGTGGCAATGGCTGAGAGAGCAAAAGTAAACCCTGTCACGTTCTTTGACACCCCCCCGATGCTGTTCGTGTTCATCTCGCTGGGCCGGTGGCTGGAGCATGTGGCAAAGGTAAGGGAGATAAAAATCCACAATAGCTGCAAGCTGCAAGACTAAGAATCATTTCAGAATGTCATGTATGTTTAAAAAATGTCCCATGAAAAAGCTTTGTTAGGTTCTTTTAACCTTCTGTGCTGTAAAATCATCTTTAGTAACTGAACTAGTAAAAACGTGAAACGACTTATTATCAGTCTGTGTTTTCTTAATAGGGTAAATTGCAACACATGCAGTTGTTATTTACCCAGCTTTTTTTTTTTGTTTCAGTAGTATAGTCAGAAAAATATGAAAATTATTATTCTAGGGTAAAACCTCAGAAGCCCTGGCAAGACTAATTTCATTACAAGCTACTGAAGCTACTATTGTTACCTTGGGCCCTGATAACGTTCTTTTAAGGTATCTTGCTTTGTCATTTGCTTTTTCTGTTGTTCCTTTTTTGCTTATTATGCTTAATTCACAGACAAATGTTGCCATTCAATAGAACCATGAAGCAGATAACTTCAGATTTGCTGGCAGATAAAGATGTTAAAATGCAGAAGAATTAACACTGTTCTGATTTGGTTTATTGACTTACTGCTGATTTTTGCTGTGATAAGACAATTAGTGGGTTTTCTTAGCTGGAAAGTAAATAAAATTATTATAAAATAGTCATAGTCCTCTTTAAAATGGCCTTTTTTCTGTTAATTTTTGTATGCATTAACTGTGTCAAGCAGTGGGATTGTGCTTTGTGTGTAGTGACAGCTCCTTTTGCACTGAGTCACTTCAGTTACATCTCTTACTAAAAAACATCTACATCATTCCAGTGAAGAGCAAGTCGATGTTGAGCTGGTTCAACGGGGTGACATTGTCAAAGTGGTCCCAGGAGGCAAATTCCCAGTGGATGGTCGTGTTATTGAAGGACACTCCATGGTAGATGAATCTCTCATCACAGGTGAGCACGACTCCCTTTAGACAAACCTGAAGAAGGGAAGGTGAAACTCCTGTTCTCACTCTCATTAGGAGTTGGTGGCTGTTACAAAGGTACATTTTCCAGCCATGTGTTGTTGCCCTTCCCTCAGGTGAAGCGATGCCTGTGACCAAAAAGCCTGGCAATACAGTGATTGCAGGTTCTATCAACCAGAACGGGTCCCTGCTGATCGCAGCAACCCACGTCGGGGCTGACACCACCCTGTCCCAGATTGTTAAACTCGTGGAGGAGGCCCAGACCTCAAAGGTAGAGTATTATCAAATTCACATTAGGCACCAGCACACCACATCACTTGAGGAGTGGCTCAGTTTGTCTAGATTTGAATTGCAGCTGCATAATGAAGGTTCTTGCTGAGTAAGGACTTCGATACAGGTTCCTGTGCCAAGCCTCATCCTCTTATGAAGGCAATCTCTAATTATAACCTGTGGCAAGCCAAGTGTGCTGCAGTAGCTGTGACTCTGGCACAGAAGGGAGTCACCCTGATGCTGCTGAGTGACCTGTTTCTCCTTCCCAGGCTCCCATCCAGCAATTTGCAGACAAACTTAGTGGCTACTTTGTTCCTTTTATTGTGGCTGTCTCTGTGGTTACCCTTCTTGCCTGGATTATAATTGGGTTTGTGGATTTTGGAATAGTGGAAAAATACTTTCTGGTAAGTAATTCTCCTTAAGACCCTTCTGAAATATTTAATAAATAGCCTTAGAATTCTGTTAGGTTGAGGTGGTTCCCTTTCTGAATTGTCCTTACAGGCAGTTCCTGAGTATTATTGTTATTACAGTTTTACATTATGTTTTGGTTTTTTTTACACTGTATCACTCATACATTTACACTTAAAGAAAGAATCCACAGTAATTAATCAACTCCTGGAAGTTAGTATTAGAAAAAAGTTAATTAAAAAATGTAAATACTAACATCAAAAACTTCCTACCATCCATCCCTTCTCTGTGGAGAAAAGAGGTCGCTTGTGTCACAAGCTCCAAGTCTGCATCCAGCTCTGTTAGCAGAGCTCTATGTGAATTCATCTTGGGAATCATCATGGAATTCATCTTCATTACAGATGTCAGAGGAGGGTCAGGATCCCAGCCTGGACTTTGGGGTTGCTTAGATCACAGGTCTCTTAGTTCAAGACTACTTCTGGTTAGAATTTATTACTTAGAGGAAAGCAATCTTCATGTCATATTTGTTTGTTTTTCCTTAGTGTGTTGATACAGTGTCTTTTATTGCATCAGGAGGTGGAAGTTATGGCATGGGCTTCCTTGTTTAGGAAAATGTCCTATAAATAAAGCAATCATTGGTATATGCAGTATAGAACAGAACTTGGTTAATTAGCCATGAATTGACTCCTTACTCTGAGCTCTTGTATAATTTACCCGCGCTTAGTTTTAATCTTAATACTTCATTTGATAAAGTTGCAGGTTTTCCAACACCCAGGGCAGTGTGTAGTTGAACATGCTGTTTTATCATTCATCTTCCCCCCTGAGCAGAGTATGTCCCCTCTGCAGGGCTACAGCAAGAGCATCTCCCCAGCAGAGGTGATAATCCGCTTCGCCTTCCAGGCCTCCATCACGGTGCTGTGCATCGCCTGTCCCTGCTCGCTGGGCCTGGCCACCCCCACCGCCGTCATGGTGGGCACGGGCGTGGGGGCCCAGAACGGCATCCTCATCAAGGGGGGGGAGCCCCTGGAGATGGCCCACAAGGTGAGGGGGGGCACTGCTGCAAGGGCTTTGCAGCCTGGGCTCCGGGGTGTTTGCCAGCTGCTGCTGGAGCAGTGTGGAATAGCCTGAGGTGGATGGTTCTGTGTGTGTCAGTGAGGTCGGTCACCACGCTGTGTCAGTGAGTTTTTAAAAGTGGTGGTTTGCTGAGGAATCTGTCCTTTAAAGTTTGTCTCACTGAGTAACATCTTCCTGTTGTGCTGCAGGTGAAGGTGGTGGTATTTGACAAAACAGGGACCATCACCCACGGGACTCCAGAGGTGATGCAGGTGAAGTTTCTGGTGGAGGGTAACCAGCTACCTCGTCATAAACTGCTGGCAATAGTGGGGACTGCAGAGAGTAACAGTGAGCACCCTCTTGGAGCAGCAATAACCAAATACTGCAAAAAGGTGAGTTACTTACACAGGGGAAGAGCAGTTTGTGTTACAGAAGAACCTCTCTTGCAGTACTTCATAAATAACACAAGACTATTCGTACATATGAAGCATTTACTGTATTTATTTGGGAAAGCTGAAAATTGTGGGACCAAGTAAAGCACTTCATACCATATTCATAGAATCATAGAATTGATTGGTTTGGAAAAGACCTCAGAGATCATCAAGTCCAACTTGAGTTGGACTTTGAGTAGCTACTTTGGCTACTTTGAGTAGCCAATTTAGATGGCTACTCAAAGTTAGATTTTGATGATTGATTATTTCCCTCCTCCTGTTCGAGTGCAGTTTATTTTGTGGGCTTTGTAAATACAACGTGCTTTTAAATATATGTTTAAAAACTTCCTCCGTTTCCATCCTTTCTCTCTAGGAACTGGACTTGGAAACCCTTGGGACATGTACAGATTTTCAGGTAGTTCCAGGCTGTGGCATTAGTTGTAAAGTCACCAATATTGAAGCATTGCTCTACAGGAAAAATAGAATGGTTGAAGAAAACAATATCAAAAATGCAACTCTGGTGAAAATTGAGGAAAATACAGATGAATCAGTGCAGCCTGCTTTGATTATTGATGCTGAGCTACCAAGTAAGTTAATTCTGGTTTAGATGATAAAGTGAAGAATTTTTGCTTTTGTGCCTTTAGGATCCTCAGGAGTAAGGTCACTTATTTTTGTCCTGAAGAACTGGGCTGGCATCAAGGCACACATTATTTAGTTGGTCATTAGTTTATTTTATGCTCACACATCACTCAGAACGTTTAAATTAAATACAATGTGAAGTTACATATTGAATATGGGGCTGGAAAATCATACAGGAGTTGTCTGTCAGCTCTCTCTGGTTTTACTTTACTTTATCCCAAGTTACCACTTGCTTGCCAAAATTAAGTACATTTGCACAACTGAGTGGTTTTCACTCAAGAACAGCTCATTGTTAGATCTCTTTTGACTGCACTGGGCTGTTACATAGATGTTAGAAGGGCTCAGAAGGGAACTTGGTCCTTTATTGTCAGTTGACCTGGGATTTTTGGTCCTCTGACTGAAGAAATGTTGGTGTCTCTCATTGAGAACACGAGGGGTTCAGCAGGGCAGGAATGTTAGGAAAGGCTGTTTGTGTTTGAATTCTCTGCAGTGCTGTTTCACTGCATCCTGAGAGAACCTGGCTGGGATTTGCTGAAGGGAAGCTCCCTAGTGAGTCCATGTGATGGGAGGATTGTGTTTTCTCCCTTCAGCTGCTGTGACTTCTCAGCAATACTCTGTTCTCATTGGGAACCGGGAGTGGATGAGCAGAAACGGCCTCCTCGTGAGGAGTGAGGTTGACAAAGCCATGATGGAGCACGAGCGGAGGGGCCGCACGGCCGTCCTGGCAGCTGTGGATGGTGAGTTCAGTGCTGCTGCTTGCTTCTGAGCTTCATTTGTCACTAAATGTCGTGTAAAATATCACATAAATAGCAATTATTAACTAGTTATGTCATAGCAGTTATACCTGACGCAGAAGAATGGGATGAAAAGAGATTATTAACTAGTTTTGCAGCACTTTCCTATTGAGAAAGACCTTGTCTTGCCTTTCTTAGCTGACAGGAGAGTTGGACATGAGCACAGAATTCAGAGAGCAAAGGGGAAGAGAGGAGAGAAAAGGTGTTTTTTTATCTTCTGGTTGGATAGTCCATGGCCTGTATTGCTTTAAACCTCCTACCCTGATACCTGTTCTCATTCTGCTTTTTACTGTCAATATTACTGGGTTTGGAACTGGTCTTACTGGGGGGAAAAAAGTTACTTTTTTGTTTCCTTCTAAAGCAGTAAAAATCTTCATTACAAACACTTTCCTTTTGCTTTTAGGAATGCTGTGTGGCTTGATAGCTATTGCTGACACTGTGAAGCCAGAGGCTGAGCTGGCAGTCTACACTTTGAAGAGCATGGGGTTAGAAGTTGTCCTCATGACTGGTGACAACAGCAAAACAGCCAGATCCATTGCCTCTCAGGTGAGCTGGTGCTCTGGGTTTGCAGCTGGGATTCTTGTGGCATGTTGATACTGCTGGTGGCTGGCATAGAACTGGTCTGTTGTGAAAGATGGCAATGTAAAAAAATTTGGAGTAAGGGGGGAATGCAAGAAGCCTTTTTGAATGGAGCCATCAAACTGTGATGGGTTTTGTCTTTAGCTCCAGAGTTTCACCCTTGCCCGTCACATCATTCCAGGCAGAAGCTTTAACAGCTACCAGAAAAGCTGCAACACAGTCGTGTCCTTTCTCTCTCTTCAGGTTGGCATCACCAAAGTGTTTGCAGAGGTTCTTCCCTCCCACAAAGTGGCCAAAGTGAAGCAGCTCCAGGACGAAGGGAAGCGGGTGGCGATGGTGGGGGACGGGATCAACGACTCCCCGGCCCTTGCCATGGCCAACGTGGGCATTGCCATTGGCACAGGCACTGATGTGGCCATTGAGGCAGCTGATGTGGTTCTCATCAGGGTAAGAAATTAAAGTGCTTCGTTCCAGTGAGCTGACAAGAGGGGTTAGAAGGCTCAGGATGTGCTGAATGATGCAGATCTCCCCTGAGGTGTACAGCCTCCATAAACCAGCAGAACTGGAGCAGAGATGGTTTTCATCATGTTTGTTTGGTGTAGTGGTGATTATCCTATGAAGGGAACTTCTCAGTCTTCTGGGTACTGCACTTTTTGGGGTAATTAAAGTTTCAGAACAGGAAAAAGTTTGCCTAATCTTTGCAAACATAAATTGTATTTGTCCCAGAGCAGCTCCAGGTTTACAGTCACAAGGTTACATATCAACAACACCTGGACAGAGCCTGTGGTCAGTGTTCAGAGCTGTACTGTGAGGTGCTGTGTACAATACTTGGATTGTGATGACCTCTGGAATAAGACTGGCACTGACTGTCTGAGCTCTGCAGACAGACTGGAGCAGCCTCCAGAGTATTTACTACAGTCTGTGACACCTGCTGTGTGGTACTTAGCTTTAAACCAGGAGTATAAAGCACTATATGGGGGCCTTTCTTTCTCTCTGACTTCTCCAATAAACATAACTTGCAGGATGACTTGATGGATGTGGTGGCAAGCATAGATTTATCAAGGAAAACTGTGAAGAGGATCCGGATCAACTTTGTCTTTGCTCTGATTTATAACCTCATTGGAGTTCCCATAGCTGCAGGTATGTGAGTGTCTCCCTGTGGGAGAGTTTCCATTTTCTTTACTTCTGGCTGTTGGTAAGGGCAGAGGTCTCTGCCTGGGCATGTTGCAGTGGGATATTTGAGAGCTGTCCTCTTCCCACACTGTGGCTACTATGGATATGCTCAACACATCAAAATAACTTCAATAGAAAAGGTTTATTGAATGAGCCTGACCCTGTGAACAAGCAGTTTGCTGCAGGGTGGGCAGGACATTTCTCTTCTGAGTTTCAGAGTGTGCAAGTGACTTGTCCAGGTGTGGATTCACCTGAAGTTCCAGTTGAGACAGAACACAAATCCTTATGTATTAAATATTTGTCATTTAAATTAAAATCCTATTTATTAACACATCGAAATACAACTAAAACTAGATGTCTGTGGGAAATTGTAGGTGTTAATACATGACTAATGGAGTGTTCCTGCTCTGAACTTTTTGTTGTTTGCTTTTTCTAGGTGTCTTCCTGCCCATTGGGTTGGTTTTGCAGCCCTGGATGGGATCTGCAGCAATGGCTGCCTCCTCTGTCTCTGTTGTTCTTTCTTCTTTGCTGTTAAAGATGTGAGTAGGGACAGATTTGAAGCTTGGGTCTTTCACTTAGAGTGGCAGAAGACAAGGGTGGGACTATGAGAGGTTTCAAAGCCTCTTGAAGAACAGCTCAGGCAGGTCTGTTTATCAGGCAGTAGTGCTTAAAGATATTGTTCCTAACTTGAAGAGGGATGTGCAAATTAGAAGTGTGTTCAGAATGGAAAATTCCTTATGGCCTTTGTGGATTTGTGAGAAACCTTGTCCATCAAGTGATAAATGGCTCTGGCTTGTGCACAGTCATAGCACATAGGCAGGTTTTATCCATATCTCAGTGTACTTCACTTCAACCTGAGAGGTGTTTGTTATGTTTTGTTTCTTCCTTCCTTAGGTACCAGAAACCAAGATCTGAGAAACTGGAGTTCAGGGCCCGTGGCCAAATGAGGCACAAGAGCCCCTCAGAGATCAGTGTCCACGTTGGCATTGATGAGGCTGGGCCTGGCTCTCCCAAACTGAGCCTGATGGATCGAATCCTCCATTACAGCAGAGCCTCTATAAACTCTCTCTTCTCAGACAAGCGCTCAGTGAACAGTGTTGCCCTCAGTGAGCCAGACAAGCATTCGCTCCTCGTGGGGGATTTTGGAGAGGACGATGACACCGCGTTATGAAAGACTTCAGCTCTCTCCTCCCACCCCCACTAAGGCAAAACAAAGAAAAACGCCTGAAACAAAATGAAAACACAACCAAAAGAGCTGTCTGAGGTCTGTGCTTGTACTGATCCCTCTGGAGGTCTTTCTTCTTCAGTGTAGAGGTAGTTTTTGCAGTGACTTTCCAGAGTATTTTTTGTTTTCTTTTTTAATCTAGACTTACCAAAAAAATCTGGTGCATAGCTGGTGATGCTGGCAAACAGGGCTGTGTTCCCATTCCATGAAGCTTGCAGTATAGCATTTATTTTGGCAAATTGTCAAAATACAACTAAGGAAACCAAGGAACCAGAACAATATTTCCCAGCCTTATACCAGGCTACTTTATGCATGGTGGAGTTCAGTACTGTGTTGAAAAAGTGTGAATTACTGCATCTGCAAAATCTGGAGGCTCTGTTTGCAGAGAGATGTGCCTTACTTCAGAACTTCCTGAACCCCTCTCGTTTCCATAGCCTGCCTTCTGCCAGAAATGGTTCCTCTCAAATGCCTTTTCATTTTATAGACATCTGGTTTCACACTGAGCTTCAGATGATCTCCACATATGATCTGGGTTCCTGCATGGCAGAGACAGAGAGGTTTGGGGTCACACCTCCACTGAGCTCTGCACATCGTGCCCTGGGACACTCCTGCTGCTGACACTGCTCGAAGGTTGGCTGGGTTGGGAGCTTTGTTCTGCTTGAAGGTTGGCTGGGTTGGGAGCTTTGTTCATTCCCAGCCTCTCCTAAGCCAAAAACTTCTGCAACATCTGAATGCAATATCAGTGTGATGTGGTATTAGCCAAAGGGTTCAGATTTGGTAGTTACTGCTCACCACCAGTGTCTGCTGGCACTCCTTAAATGAATCAGGAGAGTTTGTCACACAGGCTGCCTTTAAAATCTTTGCAGTTCAGTCTTGCCTTCTAAAGATAAGTGTCTGTGTACCAGGAATGGTTCAGAATCCCTCTGTGGGCTGGTGCAAACCCCCTTTGCTTGGACTGTTCAGATCCAGGCTTTGAATTGAGACAGTCCTCACTTGCTACTGAACTGCAATATCAGAATGCATGTTTTGATCATGAAATCTTCAATACTACAAACACCCTCAGTGAGAAGGGGTGTTCATCACCCCGTGGCTGGTTACCTGTTACTCCCTGAGCCTGCTCCCCATCCACTGCTGAGATGGCAGCAATGACTGGGTTCAGGAAAGTTGGAATTCATTGGGAAGTACAGTCCATGGTGTAAATATGTACCAGTTGTGCTTGTGGAGGAGAAATCCTCAGTTCAGTTTGGCATATGATAAAGAGATCTCTATCTTCTGGTTTTTAACTTGAAGTGTGATGTCAGGGCGTAGATTGGGTATGTAAAAAGTCATGAGGAAACAGCTTTTGCATTTTGTCTGAGAACTACTACAGAAGTGCTGCTGTGTGGGAGCAGAAGAGCTGTGCTGTGGCTGCTGTCAGTAAGTCGCTGTACTTGCATTGCAGTGTGGAGAAAATCATGTGTTGCTACTGCTAGTTTAAGACACAAAATATTTCTGTTGCAGGATTTTGGATTTTTAATGTCTCTAATGAAAATAGACTATTTTTAAAAATTAGATTGTGTCTGTATGTAATAGGTAGTGTTGTTACATGCTGAGATACATCACTGCAAAGCCATTCCGTGAGGTGTTCTCACTGCAGCAGCAGAGCTGTTGTTACAAAGCAGATCGTTACCCAAAAGCTGTTTGATGGGGTTTAGTGCTTCACAGTCATGCAAACTGTTTCCAAGGATTTCAATTTCCTTGTTATCCACCCTCGTTCCCAGTGTTGCTCTTGGCACAGTTCTCCAGGTGGAAGAGAAGTATTCAGCTGGTTTTGGTTGTGCTGTGGGTGGTCTCAGCACTGCTCCCCACGGCAGTTTCACGGCTGCAGGTGCTGGTTATGGAGTGCACAGCATGGAAATGACACATCAGGCTCTTCCTGCAGGAAATGTGGAGGTGGTTCAGGGCTAAATTCCTGGTTGGTAGATAAAGCAGCATGAAGAACTTGTTAAACTATTTCCAAGTATATTTTTAGAACACTTTGCCTTTTGTTGTCCCAGTTGTATTCAGCTGAATGTTTACAGCAGACTGCTGCCTTCATCTCCAACTTGGGCCCAACACAGATGGTTTTGCATGTTTACCATTTTCTGTGAAACTCAGTGTTTGATCCTGTTACAACAAAATCAGGCTCCTTTTCCAAACCAGGACACTTAATGATGTGCAGAGATGATTGTGAGGGAATAAGGACCAGTAAATGCTGGCTGGGAGGGATGTGAGAGCAGCTTGTAGGGACAGCCAGAGGCCCAGACCCTGGGGAGAGGAAATCACTGAGCCCAGGGATGGATGGGGACAAGGTGGTTGTGATAAATTCAACCCAGATCTTTGAAAGCAGGTTGTCTGTCCAACACTCCCCAAAGGTGTGCTAATGACTTCCACGATGTTTATCTTGTGATTAAAATACTACATAAGGTGCTTTATGTTGAAAAACCAAAATGTCTTTCAGTTTGAATGTACAGTGCAAGTGGAATAATGTGGGAGCTAAATGTTTTCCCAAGTGTAAATGTTTTCATGTGTAAATAGGTTCATTCCTGTTGGAGACAGTTTGGATTCAGAAATTTAAAATATCACTTGGAAACACAGAGTTACAAACAAAATTGTATTATTCCTTTGTCTATTTTATTGTTTTCTGTGTCTATTTATAAAACCTGTGCTCTATTTAATAAAAAAGTATATTTGCTCCAGGTTTTAAAAGTTGCTCTTTGAATCTTACCAAACTTACTTAAACTTCTCAGAGTTCAAAACACTTGAAATTTTATATAAAAAAAACCCGTGACGTTGACAACACAATCAAAGCAAGCAAGCATTTTTATTTATTAAAAACTATGCTTATTTTTTTTGCTTAGAACGTCCAACAAAATGTTTTAAAGTGGAGAATTTTTTTTTATTCAATTTTGCTATGAAGAATGGAGAAGTGAATGCTGGTGGGGAATATTAATGCAGGGGCTGTTACAGTTCTTTGCATCTAGAAACATGTTGTCTCACACTTTCTATTCTTTCAGGACTGTGCCTCCATCGTTATAATGGCAATTACAAGTCATGTAATAAAAATGTAACTGAAGGCTGTTTTAAATCATGTTCTGTGATCTCTTTGAAGTATTTTTTGCTTGGTCAGCACAAGGCCAAGCATTGGGGTTTATGTGTATTTCCAGCCCTGCTAAACACAGCCTTAAGAAAACTCTGAGCCTGCATGGAGCTGTAGCTCTGGGAGCAGGTGTTGGTGAAAGCTGGGAATAATCATCCTGTGGGAGCATCGCTGTGTTCCAGGACGGGGGAGCAGCTGAGGCTGGAAGAGGCTGCTGGAGGTCACGGAGTCAAAACCTGTCACAGCAGGTGACCCAGGGCTGCTGGGCCAGGATTGAGGTTTTCAGCTTCTCCCCAACCTTCAGACAGGCTTTTCCAGGGGTCAGTCACCCTCACAGGGAGAAAGTGTTTTCTGGTGTTGGGATGACATTTCCCATGTTCTGGTTTGTGCCCCCTGCCTTGTTCTCTCGGTGGGTGGCACGGAGCAGTTCTGAAGTGCAGTTCTGTGTCCCAAAGTGCCAAAAGTGAAGTGGTGGGGAAAACTGCCTGTGAGTGTTCCTGTGTTCTTCTCATGGAGCTGGCTGGGCTCCCTGCCTCAGGACAACCATTTGGGTCAAAAGGTGGCACAAACCTGTCAAAGCCCAGGCACTTTCCTGAGCAGTGTTTGAAGGAATGCAGAGCTCTTACCCCACTGTGGTCTGTGAGGGCCAGCACAGCTCCAGGGGAGTTTATACCTCCAGTTTGTCAGGATAGAAAAAAGGTGAGAGGCCTGAACAGGTCTTATATTTTTGTCAAAAATAGAAGCAGCTCTCAAGCATTTTAACTAAACAGTGAGTGAATGCTCCAGTACTTCTCTGAGCTGCTTTCTTATTTTCAGTTAAAAAAAACCCCAAACCAAAAAACCCCTCTGATCTGTCCATTCCCCCATGCCTTGTGCCTGTTCACAGATTGGCCAGGTTGCATGGCCAGAATAGGAAATCCTGTTTGGTTTTTTGGGATTGCTCAGGCTGGGGTCCCGCTCAGCTCCCCTTTCTCCCTGGGCCCTGAGCTCACCTCTGCGCAGTGCTGGTGTCAGCTGGAGATGGAGCAGAGGTTCTGGTGTGATGCTGAGTGCTGAAGGCCTCCCCTTGTGCCTCCTTCCCCCTCTGAGCTGGCTCAGTGCTTGGCTGCAGCGGGATGTGCAGATCCTGCTGCACTGGGAGTGCCCCTGAGGCGGCGCTGCTGGGCAGTGGATGAGGAGATGGATACTGGAGCCTGCTCTAACTGGGCGAGGCAGGGACACCCCCCGGGCTCTGCACACACGTTTAGTGCCCACTGGTTTTAAGCAGAGGGAGTCTTCATGTTCACTGGCTCTGCTGTGTGTAGAAGTTTGCATCCAAGTTTTTCCAAGATTAATTTTACTTTCCCTTAAGACACAACCCTGTAATTTCTTCCTCTTGGATTGTCTCTTTGGCCTAGTGTGCCCCAAGAGGTGTGGAAACCTGCAGTTTTAGCACTTGTGCTTTGGAAGATGCATGTTTGTTGCACAGAAATAGTAACCAAAACATTTGGGTTGGTTTAATTTAGGCCTTGAATCATTTTGGGTTAAGAGAGTGTGTGAACCTTCTGGTTTCAAACTGAACGGTTCTATTTTAGCTCTGACTAAATTAAAAACCAAAACAAAACCCAAACCAACAAAAATTAGCTAATTTTTTTTTTTTTTAATATCTATCCATCCACACTTTTGCAGCAGATTGTTTAGGGCAGTGGATCTAAAGCATCCAGGTCTGCAGCCTTGGGCTTCTGTCACTGCAGGACAGACACGATACCTGCCAAGCACCACACTCCCCTGATGTGAAGCTGCACCACCTCTCTGAACAGAAAACTCACCAAATTAACACATCTGCATCTTGAGAGTATCTCAGATAAAGGTTCCATAGCTTCAGGGGAGATAAATCTGCAGGACTCTGATCTGGATTCATTGAAACATCTTATTTATGCAACCTGTATCTTGTTGTTAAAACCAACTAACAAAAAATAAACCAAAAACTCAGGTGTTCATCAAGCAGCAAGAAGGCCCCAAATACTGTGTCAAATGTTCTTAGAAACAAGGTATTATACATAAATCTCTATTCACCTGGCCAATGTATATTACCTGTGATTCAAGATTAATACAGAATTAGAAAGTATTGGGACCCTCCTGGAATTTGACTCTGCCTCTCCTTTCCTCAAATCTGACAAGACAATGGTATTTCCAAAGTGAAAGCTTTGAGTTACCCCAGAGTAACTTCTGTTACAAGCCACTGATTTCAGTTTTACTGTAGCTCATACAGGTGTTCAGTACAGCAGCCTCTCACCTGTCTCACCTCCCTTGGTGGCAGCAGGCACCTCGAGAGTGGTGAGCAGAGCTCTGGCATTCCACATCACTGCTTTGTTGGGGGAAAAAAGAAAAAGGTTAAATTATTTGGATCAAATATAGGTTCATTCTACACTGTACAAAATCAGTGGGCCAAATACCAGCTTCTAGGGCTCTGGTGGAAAATGCTCTCATAGATAATGGTAGGTTTAATGTTAGTTTAAAACTCCTTTTCTGGGGCACCACAGAAGCACAGAGAAGTGCTGTGTTCCTGCAGCCTGTCGTAGCCAGGAGCTCCATGGGTTAATACTGGAGCCTCTGCAGCTGATGCCTCAAACATCATTTTCCAGGATCCATTTTAGCAGCACACAGCTCCTGCATGGATTCTTTAACCACTCCCTAGATGCTTCCATCTCAGTATGGCTGCATCATCTTTTAAGGTGCTCTTTCATTTCCTTTTCCCTTTTTTAAGTAACATTTTTAGAGCACATCTCTGCAGAACAGTTTAACCAGCCCTTAAGGTCAGGCCCTGATTCCAAATTCAGCATCTGCCTTGATACCAGAGCTGTGCCACTGGCAATGTTAGGCTTTGTGGGTTTTTTCCTTCCAGTTGACTGGATAATTTAAGTAGTGGCTGTGACTTTGTACCATGTCTGCTCAGTCATGAAGGAAAACTGCTGAAGAGGTAAGATTGGACTGTTTGTATCCCATTAAACACATCTCTAAAATGAATTTTTTAAGGACAGTTGGAGAGCTGTACACACACTCACACGCAGATGCAGGATAAAGAGACACAGAGTGGGATTCTTCAGAATTTTTGGTTTAACTCCTCATTGAATTTAACCCTTGGACAGCCCTGAAGCCCTTTGTCTCTGCAGATGGCAGAAATGGGACTGTGTGCTGGCATTGGGCAGGTGAGGGGAGCAGCCAGGACACACTGACCTTTATTCTCTTAGATCTGTGCCCATTCTTCAGGCAGTTTTTCCCACAATCCCAGATTGGCTGCTCCAACTCCTTAACCCAACAGATGATTAAAAGGAAAAGCAGGGAAGGATTACAAAACCCAGACAAAGCTAGAGCAGCTGAGAACATATGGAATGTGCATTCAAATAACTTTTAATCTCCAGAGCAGCAGCAAGTCTGGGGGTACAAATCTTAATATTTTTGCCTAATTTGTCCTTAAATTCTAATGCTCCAACCTGGCAATGCTCACAGTGCCTACAATCACACATGGAGCCGTTAACTCCAGCACTTATTTAGGATTAAAAGGGGGAAGCTGACCTTGTGCATGCACACTGCCACAAATCCTTGTAATTGCTGATCCCAGGAGCCACAGCCGGGTGATAATTCACAGGGCAGGGAACCAGACGCCCCCTCCTGTAAAATGCCGGAGTTCAGAGCGGGTGTGGCTCCTCTGTCCCAAAGGCCTGACCCGCAGGAGCACCTGAGGAGCCCCTTCCCGTGGGCAGGAGACAAAAGCCGGGCAGAAAGGGTTGGTGCTTCCTCCTGTCTCCTCTTCCTCTGGGTGCTGGGATGGCTTTCCAGGGGGGTGTCACCTCACAGCCTACCCAGACTGGCTGGTGCTGTGAGGAACTGCCACATTAAGGAGATGGGAGAGAAACTGAGGAGGAAAAGACACTATGTGCTTATTTCTTCAGTGCTTGGTGGTTTGGGAACCCAGTGAATGACAAATTAGCAAAGACATGTAAGTAGCAAAGTTTAAACTAAGCACAACTAAAGAAATATTTAATAAAATAAAGCCAATCAGGTAACTTCAAACAGGAAAGTGCAGAGAAAGAGCACCTGGAAGAGTGCTGAGGAGGAATTTGGGGGCAGACAAAAACCTTCCCTTGCATTTTGAGGCACTGTGAAACCACTCTGAAATATTGGCAGAGCATTCAAGTTTCTCAGTGAGTCCTTGCCCACCTTCCCTTGCAGGGCCCTGCTTCTTAAAATCCCCAGAAATGGCATCTCTTCAGAAATTCTGAAGTCCCAGGAGTGCTGTGACTGTGCTGGAGCTCCATCCAGTGGGGAGCAGGCAGGGGGCAGGTACCCCAAACCACTCTCCCCCTGGGTTATTCTGTTCACTGAAAGCACAGCTCAGTGGCAAATCTACTGGAGGGTCTAACTGGGGGTTTGGCCTTTCAGGGGTTGGTGATCAGTGTTAGATTAATTTGTTACCCATTTTTAAGTAGACACTACTGAAGGGCTAAACCAAAGGACAGGAGCTGATGCATTAGAACAGATAAATGTGCAGTTAAGACTGATGAAGGGACTATGATATTGAATATCAAAATACATGCCACAAACAGACTCAGCTTTGACTATGCAAGAAAATCTCTACTACAAATCAATTCAAGAGGTCTTAAATAATAGTTTTTTTAAAAAAATATTTTTAAATTATTTTTTAACTGTGGTATTAAATTTCCATAGTTAAATATGTGATATGTGTGTAAAAGCCTTTTAAAATAACTGATCTTGCTCCAGACTCCTTCAGTGATACTCTGTTTCTGGAATCTGGGCACAGAAGGCTGAGAGCCAGTATTTAGGGGAAAAAAGTGTGCTATTTCTCAGCCTCCCTCCTGAACTTTTTCCATCTCTCTCTCTCTAGAATGTTCTCATCTTTCCTACAGGATCCCTGTGTTTGACAATTACACTACTGCAATGAAAACAGACAGCTCAGACCTTGTGCTGCAGCCTGTTTTTGAGTGGAAGCTTGGGCTGCAGGGGGTGGTTACAACAGCAGAAGTTTCTGCAGCCCAGGTCACAGGACACAGGTACAGATTACTGGTCTCCAAACCACAGCCCTCCAGTTTGTGTCACACACCCCAGTGCACCAAAGCCTGGTCTGTCTAAACTTGCCACAGTCCCATTCCTTTTGGCTAAACAGAGCTGGCAGCACCGTGTAGGTGAGGGCTGTGCCAGTCTAAAGTGCAGCTGCTGCTTCGTATTCCTAGGAATGACTTCCCAGGATGGTCACAGGTCTAAGCCCAGACCTTTGTCATTACCATGGGTTTTTCATTACCAGCCCTTTGCCCTCCTGGCTTTGCTGCACTGGTTAATTTAAAAGTAAAAGGTTTGAACTGTTTGCATGAGCCTTTTTCTTTAAATATTTGCAGTATATTCTAAATATTTCACAACAGCAGGGAAGGACAAAGAGGTGACTCAAGCATGGAAATGAGCTTCGTGTCTCAAATGCATGTCTGCATTACTTCCCCCTTTCTTTGTAACTTCTTTATAACACACAAATTCAGGTGCCTTGGCCATAACCCATCTGGGTTTATGTTCTGTCACTGCAAGTTCTCGTGGGACATCCTCCCTCTTCCCCTACCTCATGTTCTTCACAAAACAAAGCTGGAGAAAAAGCAAGCAAGGATAAAACCACAGTACATCTTATGAATGATGGCTGCAGTTCTGCCAGAACAATGATCCTTATAAGTGCACCAAGATTACTACAGACTTCTTACCCAGTACTGTCCTAAGCTTTGGGTGGATATAGTTGTAGTAGAGTTAGTCCTACAGAGTAGAGTACTCTTGGTGATTTTTATTTATATACTTTTATTTATGGCTTGCTTATCCTTTATTCCTGAATGCCCACATCTACCTGGGGACTCCCAGGTGTCCCTTTGTCCCCTCTCCTGAGGCAGCTGTGGCACAGGGTGGTCGTGCAGTGGTTGCTCAGGGCACTGTGTGCCACAAACCAGGACATTTCTGCTTTCTTACCCCCAGGAGGTGACATACAAGCCTTTTAAAACAAAGTCTTGTACTGATGAATGAATCCATTTACCAGGGAAAGCACTAGGTGCCACAAGGACTGGGTTGGGGACTGCAGCTGGGAAGAGCAGCATTTTCTGAGTCAGCATTAAGGAATTTAACCTTTGCCTTTGGAGAAAACAGCACAGCACAAGGAGAACAAGGTGAAGGAAAACGATTAATTTCTTACTGATCACCATCACGGGCAAACACAGACTAAGACCGATTTATTCCTAACAGGATGAGAGCAAAAGAGAGAAGTAAAATAAAACCTTACCCTCATCACTTCCTTCCAAGTTCTCCCTCCTCCCCCGCAGCGGTGCAGGGGGGCGGGCAATGGGCGTTCCGGGCAGGGGTTGTCTCTGCTGCTCTCAGGGAGAGGAGCTGGAGTCCTTCCCCTGCTCCGCTGGGGACCCTCCCAGGGCAAACAGTCCTCGACAAACCTCTGCAGCGTGAGTCCACCCCACAGGCAACAGTCCTGCACGAACTGCTGCAGCATGGGGCACTTTTCCATGGGGTGCAGCCCTTCAGGAACGAGATGCTCCAGTGTGGGTCCCCCACAGGGCCTCAAGTCCTGCGAGGGAAACCTGTTCCAGCAGAGCTCCTCTCCCCGTGGGTCAGCAGGTCCCTGCCAGGACGCTGCTCAATCTTGGGCGTCCCACGGGGTCACAGTCTCCTTTGGGCATCCCCCTGCTCTGACATGGGCTCCTCCCCGGGCTGCAGGGGGGTCTCTGCACCCCGATGCTCCCCCAGGGGCTGCAGGGGCACAGCTGCCTCACCACAGGCTGCACCACGGGCTGCAGGGGAACCTCAGCACCTGCACCACCCCCTGCCCCTCCTTCTGCACTCACCGTGGTGTCTGAACAGTTGTTCACATGTTCTTGCTTCGCTCGTCCCTGGCTGTAATTTACATCTGCCCAACAACTTTTTTTCTTTCCCTTCTTAAATATGTTTTCACAGAGGTGTTACTATCACTCCTGATGGGCTTGGGGGGTCTGCCCAGATGGAGTTGGCTCTACAGGACATGGGGGGAAGATTCCAGCAGCTTCTCACAGAAGCCACCCCTGTAGCCCAGTTCACCACCTAATAGGTGATTTCACATCACCTGTCAGTTTGTTCCCAGTTGTGCATTTCAGTGTTTGGTCCCAACATTTCAGTGTTGGGACTGGCACATCACTTGTGTAAACTGACATCTCTATCATCTTGGAAGCCCAGCCAGGCTGTTCCAAGCCTTCAGACAAGTCTTGCAGCAGGAGGCTCCCATCCTTCTCCCCTGGAGCCATGCAGGCAGTGTCTTCACCCACATGTGAGCAATGTATTTGTCTGGCTTTCAATGTATCTTCATATTTAATTTCTTGTCAGGCTTGTTTGAATCACAGAATCATTTAGGATGGAAAAGACCTCTGAGATTGAGTCCAACCTGTGCCCCATCCCCACCCTCTCACCCAGCCAAGAGCACTGAGTGCCACATCCAGTCATTCCTTGGACACCTCCAGGGATGGGGACTCTCCTCTCCTCCTGTCCCTTGTTCCCTGGGAGCAGAGCCTGACCCCTCCCAGCTCCCTCCTCCTGTCAGGGAGCTGCAGAGCCAGAAGATCCCCCCTGAGCCTCCTTTTCTCCAGGCTGAGCCCTCCCAGCTCCCTCAGGAGTTCTCCAGACCCCTCCCCAGTTCCACTGCCCTTCTCTGGACACGCTGCAGCCCCTCTTGTCATTCCTGAATTGAGGGATCCAGAACTGGACACAGCACTCACCTTGCCTGCACTTCACTTACCTTTTGGGGGCTCTCCCTCTGCGTTTGTCCTCACTGTCAGCAGAGAACTGATTTTTTCAGGCACTCAGCTCACCATCACCATTTTCTCAGCAGTATCTGTACATTTTGTGAGCGTGGCAGATAAACAACCCTGTCAGCAAACAGAAAGGCCTATCCTATGGGGAAAAGACAAAAGACCATGAACTCCTTTTTCAACCAGTCCAGTCCATTGCACTGTGCTATTGTCACCCAGTGCACAGCCCTCTGCACTGCGCTAGAGGCTGCACGTATCGTGGGGCAGGTGATTTTTTGACAGCTCCCACAATCCTACTGTGAGGGTATGGAGTGACAGGACAACAGGGAATGGCTTTGAACTGACACTGGGCAGGGTTAGTGCTGCATTCTGCTCTGGGATCCCCAGTAGAGGAAGGACCGATTGGACCAAGTCCAGAGGAGGCCACCAAGTTGATCAGAGGGATGGAGCAGCTCTGCTGTGAGGAAAGGCTGAGAGAGCTGGGATTGTTTGTCAAGGAAAAGAGAAGGCTTTATGATGACCTAATTGTGCCCTTCCAAGGGAGCCTACATGAAACATGGAGAGAAACTACTTACAAGGGTCTGGAGTGGCAGGACAAGGGGGAATGGCTTCACACTGACAGAGAGCAGCGTTACATGGGGTATTAGGAAGAAACTCTTCCCTGTGAGGGTGGTGAAGCCCTGGCACAGGGTGCCCAGAGCAACTGTAGCTGCCCCATTCCTGGAAGTGTCCAAGGCCAGGTTGGACAGGGCTTGGAGCAACCTGGGCTGGTGGAAGGTGTCCCTGGGGGTGGCACTGGATGGGCTTAAAGGTCCCTTCCAACCCAAACTATCCTATGATTCTATGAAACCATGCTGCTGCAAAGGGTATCCCTTCAAACAGTTGTTTTTAACCCAATGGACTTGAAAAGTATTTATATAAGTAATTTAAAAATATCCCGGGTTTTGTTCATCCTTCAGTGGCGATGCTTGGCCTGCCCCAGGCCTATGGCTCAGCTGTGGAGGCGCCTGCCCGTCATCTGAAGGATTCCCACCAACCGACACACTTCTTTGCCACAGTTATGGGTAATTTACGCTCAGATAAGATGCAGAACTGTTAATTCTGGCGCTCTCCGCCGGCACCCCACGCGCCCCGCACACCTCAGGCGCCCCTCAGGCAGCGGCGGCTGCGTGCGGGACGTGACCGGGGCCGGCGCCGCAGCCCCGCCCCGCGAGGCACCCGCTGACGGGCAGGCGGCTCTACCAATAGCAGCGCGCGGTGGGCGGTGCGGGCCAATCGGTGACGGGCGGGGCGGGGCTACGCGGGCGGGGTGGTGGCGGCGCGGGCGGCGCTGCGGCAGAACGCGGCGGCGGCGGAGCCGAGCAGGAAGAGCGGGGGCTGAGCGGGAGTTGAGCGACTCGGGCCGGTAGCAAACATGTCTCTCTCCAACAAGCTCACCCTGGACAAGGTGAACGTGAAAGACAAGCGGGTCGTCATGAGGTGAGGCGTTGTGGGGCGAATGTGCGTCTCCCGAGGGCCGCCCTGCCCCATCCTCCGCGCTGGGGCCGGGCGGGTGTCCCCAGACAGCAGCGCCGTTCCCAAGTCCGATCTGTGGGGTTTTGGTTGCGTTTTTTTTCCCTCGTCCCCTGCTGTAGAGGCTCCCACATCCCTCGGCGATGGGCCGTGGCGGCCGGGCAGGGTGTAAATCCCGGCCCGGCTCTGCCGCCCTGGGTCGCTGCGCTCGCACGTGTGTCGGCCACAAGCTGCCTGAGGGGAAATCCAGCCAGACTGCCGTGCTTTTTTTTAGTCGGGACTTATTTCCAAAAGGACTTATTTCAGAGGGTTTTTTTTTTCCTTACAGCAAGTTCAAAAAGCATTGTAATAAAAAAGTGAAGCTGTGGCTCTGTCCAACTACCCAAATACCTCTAATAATTCAGCTTTTTGCAGCAGGAGCGGAATCACAGAATCACGGAATGGTTGGAAGGAACCTTAAAACTCTTCTCTTTCCATCCTCTTTGGGTTGGAAGGGACCTTAAAACTCACCCCCTGCCATGGGCAGGGACACCTTCCACTAGACGAGGTTGCTCCAAGCCCCTTCCAACCGGGCCTTGGACACTTCCAGGGATGGGGCATCATCGCAGGTATTCAGCGCATCCTGGTCTAAAACCCTAAAATAGGAATTCATAGCTTATTTATGAAGTATCAAGGCCTGAAAGCCTAATGTTGGAATTGCTGCCAAATCCTGGGAGATAAGGGCACGAAGGTACATCGTGATACATGCTGCTCGAAATACTCTTATTATGGGATAGTTTGTTCAAGGTCATTATAATGTGGCTACTACATGTCTGCTAACTACTCTGTGAGTAGGCAGGGATAGCAAAAGTATAATTTCTTTTACCTGTAGTCTGTCAGACAACTTGCTTTTTTATATCTTGTCTGTGTAACCTTATTTTGAAGTTGTTTCCTGGAAATTTGATTACCAGAAACCAGCCCCTGTATCGAGTTCTGAAGAAGCTTGCTCAGGATTTCCACATCCTTCCTAAAGCTGGTACAACAAAAGATCTTTCTACCTCTGTAGCACCTGATTTTTATTTTCCATCTGACTGGTTTTTTTCCCTTTTCTGAGCCGTTTTACAGAAAGCAGCTGTGCCTTGGCAGAGAATGGGTTGGGTTTGCCCGCTTGAAATCTGTGATAATTAGTGCACAAATCTACCTTTGCAATTCTGGGGAGGGGGTTCTCATACACTGCAGGTGACCTGCCAGGCTTTGTGTTTCCTGCCTGCATCTCACCTCCCTGAAACCAGTCACCATGTGCTCTCAGTAGTACTAAAATTGATGCCTCTTCCTTTTCTGCTCACGTCCCTCGTAGTTTTGGTTCTCTCACACCCTGCTTAGCTTCCGGCCCTAATGGAAGTTGGGAATGGGGAGGAGAAAGGGTTCCGGGGAGCTCAGATTTCAATTGTCTGCGGTGGGCAGGAGGGCTGAGCTGGGTCTTTCTTTTGTAGTTCTGATGGCTCTGTAGAGCAAACTGTTCTTTTATTCTCTCCTTTTAGGATAATGGCACGATAATGGTGCCTTTCTTTCCCTTTCTAGAATGAGCACTGTGCTCTGGGGCCGGCGGTTCAATTTCTTTCTGCTCAGCTACTCCTGTTTTTTTGGCAGTTTTCATCCATCTTCCCATTTGTTTCACGTGCTGAGTAGGCTGTCAGAGAATTCATTCATGCAACTTGCTGAATTCTGTTTTTCTTCAGTGCATAGGAGGAAAGATGAACTATAGCAGCAGGGGTGCTCTGCTCCCTGATGCACTGTTACAGTGGCAGGGGTTCCTCCTGGAGCTCCCAGACATTTCTGCCTCTGTGCTTACGCAACCAGGCTTCCTGCACATGGGCACAAGGGATGGAAGGGAGACGTGGCCGCTGAAACTCCTCCCTTCCATCCCTTCAGCTGGCACGACTAAGGAAGTTACCTCTAGATCTAAGTCAGGTCTTCCAGGGAGAATGTGCTAAGCCACAGCACTCAGCTGCAGAGAGATTAGGGCTGCAGAGAACAGAAATTAAAGCTTCCTTGAACTGCCTGCTCACCACAGCAGTCCAGCCAAGCATTTTAGAGACCTCATTACAGAACACAAGGTCACTTGTCATATTCACTTCCTTTCCCATGGAAGCTCCTCGCTGGGGATCTGAGATGATGCTGTTTAAAAATAAAAGGTTCAATCTCAGTTTTATTTCCTGTTCAGCATCACTGCTACTGAGGTGTATTAGGAGGTATTGGCCCAGCTTTACTGAGTCGTTCCAGCAGTGTTTGTTCTCTGTGTTTTGTTATCACAAGCAGAAATGCCTGATAACACACTGATTTCAAAAGGGAACTTGAGTTCCCAGAGCTGAACATCTTAGTCTAATTTGATCTAGCCAGCACCTTTACTGGCAGGTTCCCTCACTTGCTGTTAAATAAATTTGTTGAATATGTAATTTTATTTCTGGTTGCTTCTTTTTTTTTTTAGGGTTGACTTCAATGTTCCAATGAAGGATCACAAAATAACCAACAACCAGAGGTGAGCCCTAATTTCCATCCCAGATGGAGGCCCCAAAGTCTGCTTTCTCTCTGACTTCAGCCCAGTACCTGGAACATGACAGTGATTAAGCTGCCATTGCCCATCCCAGAATATTAAAGGTGTCTCAGAGCAAGTCCAACAATTGTTGATTAACCCCCCTTCAACTATTAGCAAACTATACTAACTTGTTAACTTGTTGGCTTATGTTAGAATAATTGTTGCAGTGTAGCACACAAAGACTTGGGGTTTAGACAAGTGATCCCAGAGGTCTTGTCCTGCTTGTCTCCCACTTGCAGGCAGGTGCCAGTTTTGTTCACCACTGTGTGCTCACTGCCCAGTATTCCCAGCATTTCTCTGTTGGTGCAGGACCACAGACTAACCCAGGAAGCCTGGTGATGTTCAAGTCTGTCCTGGCATTTCTTATGATAGCTGAGCAATCAGCAGCCTTTAGATGACAAAACACATTTTACTGGAATATAACAGTGAAACATGAAAACAGGCTGGGATGGAGAATTTTGTTGATGCTTTTCTAAGGAATTGTTCTGCCCAGCTCTTTTGCTCCATTTCTTTTATCACTTTTGAGGGACAACTCCCAGTGCTCTTGTGTGATTCTAGTCCATTTGCTTTGTAAACTAATTGAATCCTTTTTAATTTGTTCTTCTGTGCCATTACAGAATCAAGGCAGCTGTTCCTACCATCAAGCACTGCTTGGACCATGGAGCCAAATCAGTGGTTCTCATGAGCCACCTGGGTCGCCCGGACGGTGTTCCCATGCCTGAGAAGTTCTCCTTGGCCCCAGTAGCTGTGGAGCTGAAGGCACTCCTGGGCAGGTAAGGTGGAGGAGCAGCCTGATGTGCATCAGGCCCTCCCTCTCAGTGGACCTGGATGCTTTCCTTTCCAGCAGGAAGAGTCACACAGTGTCTATCTTGTGTCTGCAGAGAGGTCTCATTCCTGAAGGATTGTGTTGGCCCTGAGGTGGAGAAGGCCTGTGCTAACCCTGCTGCTGGCTCTGTCATCCTGCTAGAGAACCTCCGGTTCCATGTAGAGGAAGAAGGGAAAGGGAAGGATGCTTCAGGAAACAAGGTGAAACTTGGAGTCTGGCTTTCCTGTGTGCCTGCTCTGGTCTTACGACCTCCTTTGCTGCAGATTGACAAGGAACCAGCAGCCTGTCTAAAACACTGATTATGGTTTTCCTCTCAGAAGGGTCTCACAGATCTTTAGTTCAGCATGTCCCACTGCTATGCAAAAGTTAAGTGGAATGCATTGAGTTTCCAAGATGAAATACCTCAAGTGAAAGGCTGTAGATGACTCTGTTGAAGGTGGTGTAGCCTGTAAAAGAAGGAAACAGGAACAAAATAGGACTGTGCAGGAACCTGGTTGCTGCTTGTTAGACTTTATTTTTGGATGTCTAAAATGAAAACCAAGGTCTGTTGGAGATAGTTTATTGCCACTAGACCTATAAGAATGATGGATCTTTCTTAGTTATATGGCTAATATTTTAATATAATATTTAAACATTCTGCAGCACAGACATTATCAAACCCTTCTTGAAGCCTGTCTGCACTTAGGAGCAGTTCTGTAGAACCAGGCTGCCTTGCACCTCTGACCTTTTGTTGAAGGTCAGGAAGGGTGCCTGCTCCAGACAGCTGCTTTTCTTAGCAATGCTGACCCTGTTGGCTTTCCACAGGCCTTGGCTCCGTTCAGATCCAGTGTGTGGAGTGGAATGTGGTATGGAGTGGTGCCCTTTATGGGCTGACACAGGACTCCTCTAGCTTAGGGAAGCAGATGGCAAGGGGAAGTGAAGAACTCTGGAATTAGTCACTGGTAGAACTTGCTGCTGCAAGCCAGTATGTGGCAGGGAGAAGAGCAGGGTCAGGATTTGGTTTTCTTTGGGAAGCAGTCCTTTGGTTTTGTGCATTTCTCTAATTCCCAGATGATTTGGCTGAGTGTTTGCATACAGAACACACACTGCATTGAGCACAAGAGAGGTGCCATTGTCAGACCTGCTGCTCATCCTGCCAGAGGTCAAAACAGTGCTGTGGAAACAGTGATGCAGCACAAGCCTGCAGGTTACTAACTGCTGCTTGAACTGTGGCTTTCCAAAGCAAATGGAGTGGTAATGGTTCCTTCTTCACCAAACACCTCTTGTGTTCTGCTCACAGATGGTACTGGTTTTAATGGGAGCACTTAGAGTCTGCATAAAGCCAGGCAGTTTACTGAGTGAAGGAGCAGTTGTTAGCATTGTTGTAGAATCTGTGTAGTCCCTTTGGTTTGTCTCCTGCTCAGGCTGTGCTACAAAGGGCATCCAAAGCTGTGCTGAACCCACCTGCCATCCATTGCAGTGCCTTCCTGCCATTGTTCCTGTGGTGTCACATCTGGGTGCTGGCAGGGGCCTGACATGAGATGGATGCTCATTAGAGCAGAAAAGCACTTGGAGAGGTGATGGTTTGACTGCCAGTCTGGGCTGTTCCCCAAGAGCAAGTGGCTGAGACTTGGTCTGAGCAGTCACTTGCTGTCCAAGTGAACTCTGCTGTCTCTTCAGGGTGGGAAGGAAAACTGGACTGCATAAGCTGTTCCAGAAGGATGCTTGGGAGATGGAGAAAAAGTGTTTTAACAGAAATACATCTGTTACTACCCACTACACACTGTGCCTATCTCTAGCTTTCCAGAGCTGGCTGCTTTCACTGTGGCATGTTGTAGTGTGCAGCCTATTTATCAGACTGTTTATCAGTTAATCCTCACTGCAGTTGCTAAATCAGTCCTCTGGGAGCTCATCCTTTTACCTGTGGCTCTTGGAGACCATGCTTGCTTTCTTCAGTAAGTGAGCATTTAGTCTGATCTCAGCATTGCCCCTTCCTGTGTTCCCTGTGTCTACCACACAAAGCTGGAAATCTGTTGGAGAGAGACACTGAAAGGTTGGTAGTGTTGCAGTTCATTCCTGCTCTGTTTATGGAATGGAAACTTGAAGTGGAGCAGTCTCAGGGAGTTTAATCTGGCATTTAAACCACTAAAACCTTTCTGGTACTCCTGCTGGACTGGGAAAGAGGGTCTGAAATACAGTGACCAGCTGGATGAACTGATGAGTTCCTCCATTGACCCTTTGCTTTGGGCTTCTGAATCAAATCGCTGACTTTGACATTAGGTTCAGAATCAACTCTTTAAGTGTGCAAACTTGTCCTTCTTTCTCTTTTTAGATCAAGGCTGATGCTGCAAAAGTGGAGGCTTTCAGAGCCTCTCTTTCCAAACTGGGAGATATCTACATCAACGATGCTTTTGGAACCGCCCACCGAGCTCACAGGTGTGTTCCCATTTCCCTTCCACAGGCACAGCTGCAGAGCCATGTCAGCCATGGAAACACAGCTTTGCCTATGAGGAGTTTTAACTTCCTTTTGGGCTTATCCCAGTACTGTTGTGCTGTGTTTGTTCCTGAGTAAAGGATTTACTGGAGGTGTTTGTCATCAGTGTATGCTCTTTCAAGTTTGCCTTGGGGAACAGGAGACAGCTGAAACAAGAGCCTAGGACTTGCAGTGACTTTTTAGACTTTGAAGATATAGAAATTACTTGTTTAGGGCTTGTGTAAATTGTCCTGCAATTGCAACAAACATCTTCTCCAAAAGATTAATTGCTCCTCAGTGATTATTCTCATGGAATGTGTTTAGATATATCTACTTGCAAACTGTAAGGGTTGCCTGGGAAGATGAAATCTCTGCTCTAGCTGTGCTTATTTGTCCCTCAGTGTTTTGGATCCTAGTTAATATTGTGAATGTCTTGCATATCAATGTTTCTGGGCAAAACCACTCTCAGAACATAAGCACATAGAGCCATCTTATCAAACTAGGAAAACAAAGCCCTGTGTGTGTTTTCATGCAGCTGTTCTCAGTGCTGCAGCTGACTGAAGGATTGGCTTTGTAATGCTGTGAGATACCAGGATGTTTGCACCTATACTGAGAGAAAATTTTCCCTTTTCTCACTCTTTACTTTTATTCTGCAGCTCCATGGTAGGTGTCAATCTGCCTCAGAAGGCTGCTGGCTTCCTGATGAAGAAGGAACTGGATTATTTTGCCAAGGCTCTAGAGAGTCCAGAGAGACCCTTCTTGGCAATCCTTGGAGGGTAAGACTCAAGAACGTAGTGACTCTGTCTAAATCCTGTGTAAGATATTAAAAGTTGTTTTCTCTTGGTTCCAACAAGCGCTTTCCTTGCAAGTGTACCTACAGTTCAGGTGTGCATTAGAGAGGAGCTGCCTGACCATTCTGTTCCTGTGCTGACATCAGCAGGGTCTGTTCATCATCTCTTGACCCCTTGTGTTCCCCAGACTGAGTGCCCAGCAGCGTGTAGGGCTGAACTGGGAGAGATCCACGTCATGGCCCCGAGACATGGGCAGTGACCTTCCCTCCCCGGTTCAGGGTACGAGCTGCAGGCTCAGCACTCTGTAAGCTGACACGACCTGTCCTTATGCAACAGTGCCCTGCTGGAGCTGGGTGGGCCCTGCTCTGCCCTGGCAGCTGGTTTGCAAAGGGACTTCGAGGTGCAAACCAAGTAATTGCTTTTGTGCAGAAATATTTTCCAGTTGAGGCCATTTTCATCACGTCTGTGCCCAGTCTTGGGGGCAGCTCTGTGGGGTGTATGTCATCAGGTGAATTCACTTTGCTGGACAGACTCTAAACTGCCAAATGAGGTTTATATTTAAATAGAAAAAATAAAAGGAGAATTGAATAATGCTCTGGTAAGTTGATGTGTAATGCTGGCCTGCTAACTTGCCAAATTCCCTTTCTGCCCATTCCCAACAACTCCTTTATTGGTTCATTCTCTCAAAACAACTATAACATGCCACAATCACGACATTGGCATTACCAAACATTATGTTGACTAATTCAGCTTGGATCCAAAAAGTCTTTACAAGGCTTCATTCTGTCTTAGCTAAAGATTACTAGATAGTAAGTTTTGTCTGAGGAGTCTTGGGCAGACATTATTTATTCTTTTTCTTTTTCTCTTTTACCAGAGCCAAAGTTCAGGATAAGATCCAGCTGATCAATAACATGCTGGATAAGGTCAATGAGATGATCATTGGTGGTGGAATGGCATTCACCTTCCTCAAAGTGCTCAACAACATGGAGGTAAGAAGAGAGCAATTCTGTCTCTGCTTCTAGTAAAGAACTTGGTCTGAATGCCCCTGTATGTCCTGGTGTGGGGCCCTGGCTATCTCAGCTCTCTGGAAGAGTAGGAAGCACTGAGAAGTTACGTGGAAAATCCCTCTGCACAACTTAGATTATTGCCCATGTCTCACTAGATGCTTTAAGAAAACAGGCTTTCTAGAATTGCTGAGCAGTTGGGCTTGGCTGCTGCTGTTCTCTTCTGTAATGACCAGGAACTAAACAAACATTTTTCTCTTTTCCCAAATAATTTCTCTAGATTGGCAACTCTCTGTTTGATGAAGAGGGGTCAAAAATTGTCAAGGACCTGATGGCCAAGGCAGAGAAGAATGGTGTGAAGATCACTCTGCCTGTTGACTTCATCACTGCTGACAAATTTGATGAGCACGCACAGACTGGGGAAGCCACAGTGGCCTCAGGCATCCCTGCTGGCTGGATGGTAGGTTTGAACAGGCAAGGGAGTGAAAGGAGGCACAGGCAGCAATGGGTGGGCAGGACACCTGCTAAAGCAGGAGAAGAAGTAATTGTGATCTGTGGCAAATGTTTCTGAGGGCACTCAAACTGTGTGGAGTTGGTTGGTTAAATGAAATTGGAACCCTGTTGTTTGTCCTGAATTTCTAAGCCTAAAGTAGCTTTTGTGAGATTTGGATTAAAACAGCAAAATTCTTCCACAACTTTCAAATCTGATTGCAGTAGAAATCCCTTTATTTGGAATCCCTTTTATTTGGAATTTAGGTAGAGTTGGCAGAGGTTTCTAACTAAGGCTTCAAGCATCTGACATTGGTTTAAAATTGACTTATTGGTATTAGGAAGATAAACCACACCAGACTCCACCCTCCTGCAGCAACTGCTGGCAAATCTGTCAGTGCATACAGAGAAACTCATGCTTCAGATCCAGGGTGAGGGGATCCCAGCTGGACATGGGTGATGTGAGGTGAGGGTTGGCAGTGACTGTATCTGTGGCTTCTCTCCCTTGCCTTAGGGCCTGGACTGTGGCCCTGAAAGTGTGAAGAAATTTGTTGAAGTTGTGGGAAGGGCCAAGCAAATCGTGTGGAATGGTCCAGTTGGGGTCTTTGAGTGGGACAAGTTTGCCAAAGGAACCAAAGCCCTGATGGACAAAGTTGTAGAAGTAACTGGAAAAGGCTGCATCACCATTATTGGTTAGTAGTTGTGTTTGTTCTTGTTTTTCTGAATGCCTCAAGGAAGCTTCTGCTTGCCAGCATCATGTTAAAAATACTTGTCAAACTTTTTTCCTTTCCTCATGTTTTCATCTGTCATTCCTCTTGGAGATGGGACTTTAAAAACTGCTGCATGTCCTAATGCTGAGTTTTTGGGAGCAGAACCAGCTTGTAGCAAGGCTGTGGGGCTTTAAGTGAATAAAATCTGAATTTCTTGTGTCTTATTGATTCTGTTTGTGCTACAGGTGGTGGAGATACAGCTACTTGCTGTGCTAAGTGGAACACTGAGGATAAAGTCAGCCATGTCAGCACAGGAGGTGGTGCCAGCCTGGAGCTGCTAGAGGGTAACTGCTCTTTTATCTTCACTTTGAGTAAATCCAAACTTCTGGGTGCTGTACTATGTGTTGGTAGTCAAGAAAGCACAACAATAGAGTGAATGTCTTCTCTGTCCCCCCATGTGGAGTTTGGACATAGCTTTGGAACAATGAGCTCCTCCTGCTGCTCTTTTGTAGTCCTCATAGAGGAAGGAAAATGGAGTATTCCTGCAAACAGCCCAGTTTGCCCCCCCAGAAAACAAAAATACTGGAATAGAAAACAAAACTGAGAGCAGGCTTTTGTGGGTGATTCCCTGGGACATGCTAACCAGCTTGTTAAAATGCCTGGTTTCTGGTAGGGAAATCCCATCAGAGTAGTCTGGTATTCTTCAGAAGTCTTTTCAGCCCTTCGTTTGGAATTCCTTGGTTTTGGGGAGCCCTCTAGTGCTCAGTGACAACCCTGCACGAGGGTACTTGGAATTCAAAATGGTGAGGATTGGCAGCATTCTTCTAACGAGTTACATTGTACTCTGAACGAGTTTCCCTTTCCTCTGGTAATTATCTGTTTCGCAGTGTGTGTAAATTACCCAGTGCTGGCCACTGCTCTGGAGAGGAGGAACTGCAATAAAACTGCCTTGCAGCTGCTATTTCCAGCACTTAGATGGGAGACAGAGCTTTTGTTTCTGTTGCTTAGGGAGTGATGGGAAAGGGAAGGAATGCGGATGGCTCGAAGGAAACGCTGTGTGTTCAAAAGGACAAACTTGTCTTAAGTTTTGGCCCAAAATGTGTGTGATCTTTTAAATGTAACGGAAGTCTGGCTAATTAGAAAAGCTGAAGATTAAAAAGGGGAAAAAAAAAATCCCTGAAACCCCAGCAAACCAGTGAGTTGTTAACGATGTTAAAATTCGGTCCTGTTGCACAGCTTGAGCATTAGAAGGTCAGTTTTCTGAAGAAAGGCAGAACCAGAGTGGTGTCTCTTCATTATTAAAGTAGGACAAAAAGCTAAACATGCTTTAGAAAACATTGCTTTTAGAAAACATTGCACTTGAATAATCTGGGCCCTCATACTCAAAGATGAGCATATTCCTTGCTTCCATCAGTTGGATTGAGACATGTAAATATCTTGATCTGGGTGTTTTAGTCCCAGTAAAAGACTTAAGACTTGCAGGAGGCTTTTTTTCCTTAATTCTTAAAACTTCCTCCACACACTCCAAAATTCTAATTTACATTCCACTAGGGATTCAAGAAAACATGCAGCAACTCCTTAAATCCAATAAAAAAATCTGTTTACCATCAAATTTAGTGGAAAAAGATGCTGGATGTTTGGATGTGACCTTAGCAGAGAGTTGGATAGAAATGTACCCTTACTGTTAGTTGAGAATTGATGGCTGGGTACGTTGGGAATCTCTGCTGACATCCAGGTGCAGCTGTGCTCTGGGACTGGGGGGGCTGCAGCAGGACTTGGAGCAGTGTCCATGTAACCACAGTGCTCCTCAGGAGCATTATGTGGAGCCAAGCTCTTCTCCTCTCAGCCACATCAGTAAATTCTGATTAATTCTGGTTTTAATATGTATAACTGTTGCAGTTGCAAGCTGTGAAGGGAAGCTTAATTGTTTGAGCACAGGTTTTTAACTTTATTGGTGTGTTTTAACTGCTCACAGGGAAGGTTCTTCCTGGTGTGGATGCCTTGAGCAACGTGTAGAGAGCAGAGCCCCACGTCCCGTCCTGTGCACAGCCCCTGAGATCCAACACTTCAGCTTCTGTATTCCAGCTCTGCGAGAGGCACATCCCAGAATGTAAACGGGACAGGCTTGGAGGAGGAGAGAGCAGAGATTTTCCAACTGCAGTTTACATGATGTGGGTTTGTCCACTGTTATCCCACTTAAATTAACGTAGTGAGTTGAAACTGTTGTTGTGAATTTAGAGTGTATATATTTATATTTTGCCTTTTCAAAGAGATTAATCCCTGTTAGATGTATATCTCAGAAAGGAGTGCACTGTTCAGCTTCCATCTTAGAGGCATTTTCATCACTTGACACGGTTCAGAAACAAGAGGGGACTCCAGTTTTTTGGAGGTTGGTTGTAATAGCTGCTGAATAAACATATTTAAAGTGCTCCCAGTTTGTGTGTTGTCCTTATTTCAGATTTTACAGTTAAAACATCTTCTTCCTAGCATTGGGAATCAGAGCTATTTTTCCCTACTTGAGCTACTTATATTTCTAAATCTCCTTTTTATGTTTGTCCAGTGGATCTATAAGCACCTACTCATCATCAAAGGGAACTTAGTAGGGAAGTAAATTGTTACAGATGAGCTGTTATGTTAAAACTTCCATACCATCCAGTAATAAAATAAGTTGACAATTTGAAGTGCAAGTCGAGTGAAAAAAGCACAACTTTTAAGTGTTTCTCACCTAGAGAACTTCCCTAATAGTAGGCAACTAATGTATTTCATGTCAATATAGGGGAAATTTCGAAAACAGGCAGGTAAAAATGAAGCTACAGGGAAACAATAAGCCTTTTCTCAAGTTTGTGGTCTTAAAAGCACTAACAGTAGCAAGTGAAACTGCACAGTTGGACAGTGAGGTTTGACTGTGGCTTAAGCATGTGCAGAGCCACAGGGACTGTCAGTGGAGGCCCAGGAACATGGGCCTGTGCTGGAGTTGGGATTCCCATATTGCCTGTCATGTTTGGCTCCTGTGCTTGCTGCAGGACCCAGATGTGAGCACAGGGTGGCTCTAAACCAAACTGGAGACTTCTCCAGCCTCAGCCTGGCCTCGGGTTTGGACAATGGCAGCAGGCACAGCTCTGCTCCCAAGAGCTGTGAGAACATGCAGTGCTCCAGCTGAACTGATGTGTCTTCCTGCTGGATCCAAGAAAAGTGGTGTGGAAGCAGCAACAGAGAGCCTGCTTTGATTCCTAGTGAATCCCCAGCAGTGCTGGTGTTTCTTCCCATGAAATTTTGTACAATGTAAAGCAGCCAGGATGAACCATGGAGGGAATCTGAGGCCACAACACAGACTACGCTTCAAAGTTAATTTCTATGTATGTACCTAATGCTACCAAAACAAAATGAAAGCCTGTGTTTCAACAGACACAGCCTCTTGGCCAGATTTTACTTGATCATGGTCGGATGCAAATTAAAACCCAGTAGTGCTGAAACAACTATGGAATACACAATTGTTACATTTTCAAGCTAAAGGTGACTATTGCAAAGAAACTAGAAATAGTGCAGATGACTGCAGTGCCATGCTTTCCTCCTCCTCCCCTCCTTTGTGACTCTCCCAAGCATTGTGTGACTGTGCATGAATGATGCAGGTTTTTCCTGGGAGGGCTTGCTCGCTGTACTCGTGTTCCCCAGGCGGGAGTGCAGACCCCCGACGGCTGCAGGAACGAGGCAAAGAAAGGAGGGAGCTTGTCAGCCACAAAAAGACTGGATTTTGGAAATCAAGTACTACAAAAACAAACATTCCACCATGTTTTTTAATACGTTCTCCTTGTCTTGCTTTTGCAAGCAAGGCCTTGTGACAGCACAGCCCATTTTTGTGTCACTCTGATTGCCCCCATGCTGCTGGATTCCCATGGAGCAGTAACAGACTTTCCCTCCATCCCTCCCTTCTGGATGTTTATGGTGGAAGCTGGTGTGTCGCCACTACCTCTGCTGGGTTTTTCCTCTCTTCATCCAAAGTAACAAAACAAAGCCACCTTTAACCAAATACAGCAAGGAATAACAATGTTCTGTGAGTGCAGATGTCTGTGCTTAAAAGCATTTTCCCATCTGACTTCGGATGCTTCGTACTCACATCTCTAAAATGTCCTTTTGTTTCCACGTGGCTTGTTTTATGCACTGTTCTGTGTGCTCAACACAGCAAACTTTTCATGGCCAGAGAGATGCTTTATGGGTTGTAAATAAAAATGGGTGAAACACTTCAACATAAGATTGCAAGAGCTGTATGCTTGATGACCAGCTGCTGATTACTTGAGTGACAGGGTTTTCAGATTTTTTTAAGCTTTGCCTATTAATACTTTTCAGCACCTGGCTATTGCCAGGTTCTTATTAAATTTTATATCCTTATTAAAGATTTCTTATTAAATTTTATATCCTCTGGAGTCACACTGGTCTTCCTAAATTATTTTGACATGGGAACCTTTCTAGACATGAATCTTTGACTGTTTTACATTTTTATTGCTTTTGTTGAGAGTCTTTCTGGGGCAAGGAATGGTGCCAGTTAGAAACATTGTGGAAGAAATATTAAAAGCGGATGGCCAAGAAGGCCAATGGCATCCTGGCCTCTATCAGGAATAGTGTGTTCAGCAGGACCGGAGAAGTGATTGTCCCTCGTATTTGGCAATGGTGAGTCTGCACCTTGAATCCTGGGGACAGTTCTGGGCCCCTCAATTCAGGAATGACATTGAGGGGCTGGAGTGTGCCCAGGGAAGGGAAGGGAGCTGGGAAGGGGCTGGAGCAGCAGGAGCAGCTGAGGGAGCTGGGGGNATTAAACTTCAGAAGGGGCTGCCCAGGGAGGTGGTGGAGTCCCCATCCCTGGAAGTGTCCAAGGAAGGACTGGGGTGGCACTCAGTGCTCTGGGCTGGGGGACAATGTGGAGATTGGGCACAGGGTGGACTCGATGATCTCAGAGGTCTTTTCCACCCTGATCGATCCCGGGATTCCTCCTCCGTCAAGCCGTGGCTGCCCGAGGCGGCGGCTCCCGAGCCAGGGCCGCTCGGGCCCGGGCGGGCAGGAACTACAGCTCCCGGCCGCCACCGCAGCGCGGCCGGCGGGGAATGCCGGGTGCCGTAGTTGCAGCCGCCTGGTGAAAGTTAATCACTGGATCTGGGGTGGGCACTTCCCAGAGCTCCCTGGTGTCCCTCATTGCCATGCCGGCTTTGTCAGCCCGGAGGGGAGCGGCGCAGGATGGATGAGCGGGCGGCCGCCGGGGCAGGCGCCCGCGGGGTAAGAGCGGAGCGGGGGCTGCGGCCGCCGGGCGAGGCCGCTCCGAGGGGGCTGAAGGCCGGCGCCGTCCCCTCCTCGCACCGCCCGGATGGTCCCCCCGAGGCGGGGAGGGGAGCTGCCCTGACGGAAATGTCCTTCTTCCAGGGCGGCCGTGGGTCGGTTCTGTGGCTCATCCCGCAGCCCCCGGGACCACGGACACTCCTCGGGGGTCGCCGCGGGCACCCCCGCTGGTCTGGGGAGAGTCTGGTGGTGGGGGAGCGGCGATGAGGGGCTGCGGGTGTGTGTGGTGGTGGGGACAGCGGGGCGGTGCGAAGGGGACGCGGAGCCATCCTGCTCCTTCCCAGGTCCATTTTCAAGTCCGGAGAGTGCAGGCGCTGTGTTGTTACCCACAGCCCAGGGCTCCTGCCCCAGCTGCGGGACATGGTCCCTGCTCTGTCCTCCTCTTCCCTCACTCGTCCCGGTCCCACAGCCGCTCATCCGCACCTGCCCCAAGGTGTAATTAATAGGAACATCTCCAAATCCTCCTGCTTTGATCTCTGAGAGAACAGAATGCCAGTCCGAGGGTGATAATCCCCAAAGAGTTAAAGGCTTTGCCTCTGCATCCGTGTGTCGGAGAGTGGGATCCCAGCAGCCCCCTCGAGGCTCTGGCTTTGGCCATCCCTGCTGCTCCCTCTGCCCTCAGGCCTTTCCTTAGACTGAGTCAGGTAGAGCCATAAATATTCACAATGGTATTTGCTGCATGGTCTGAGCAGCTCAAATCCCATCTGCCTCAATTCCAGGTTACTTTTTGAGGAAGGTGAGTGCTTGGAAGGCCAAATCTTTAATGTGGAGGAGTTGTGGTGGACACAGGGACTTGTGTGATCCTAAACACCCCATTGCTTTTGCTTGGTGCTGTAACCAGCCAGAGTCCCACACCCAGCATGTGGTGGGACAGCCCAGCACGTTCATATTTTAGGCTTCTGGAGGGTGTTTGGGCTTCTCACAACATCCAGACCCAGCCTCTGGTCCTTGGCATTCCCACCTGCACTGTCCCATCATGAGATGCATCAAGAAGATCCCCACTCAATTTTCTGGTTAAAATTTTCAGTGTTGCCTCTGATAAATGATCCTCAATTCAGCTCTAATGCAGTATAAAATAGCAAATTCCACTTTAGTTCATTTTCTATTTTTACTCCACTTTTCAATGATAATTTTTCATTGAACATGTAAGCCTGCCCTAGCATTTCTCATCAGCAAGGCTCAGGGTGCTTTACAAAAGAGGTAAAAATATGATTATTCCAATTATCCTTATTAAGGCTTAGGCTTTGGGCAGCCTCTGCAGATATTATAAGCCATAAATAATTCAGAGTATGATCTAATTAAGAGAAATCCCCCATTGTAAACTGAAGTGCCACACTGAAGAAGATGGTGTTCAAAGGCATGGCCTTGTAACCTAATCTCCCTGATCAGAAGAGTATCCCATTATCCCACAAATCTTCCCTCTCCTGACTTGTCTGCCCCAGCAACAGGTACTTCCAAGTGCAGGGGTGTTTCAGTGACCAAAGCAGTCTGGAGGCTGAGGTCCCTTATCTTGTCATTTGAATACAGGTCTTGTGTTTACCAAAATGTTCAACCTGAGCTGAGCAGAGTGGGGCATAGAACTGATTGAATTTTTTAGCAGAAATAGGGTTTGGAAATTAGAAGTATTGCTCATACCAGAGTCCAAGAGATATAAAGAAGATTGTAGCCTGGATCCAGTTCATCCACAACCTAAATAGAATTCTGACCCTGGAACCTGCTCTGAACATCTTGTCAGATTTTATCAAAGTTGGACATGAACTTTCCTGTTTGGGAATTTAGGCTCTAGATTGCTACACTGGGTCTGTGTGTCCCAACACCTGTGTGTGGGGAGCTGGCTATCTCAGGGCCGCTGTGTAAGTGTATAATTCAGCAGCAGGGCTACAGGGATGAAATCTTGTTCTCATTCCAAATACCTGCTGTCACATATTAGTTATTCTGTGGGAATGCTTTTGCTCCAATTTGTGGTTACACAGTGTTCAGCGATGACCTAATTGCAACGTTCTCATTAAGCAGAGAAATTTTTGAGTTTGGCTTTACATTTCACCTTCTCAGAAAGTAAATAATTCCCCTGTTACACCATCTACATCCGTACTTTGCTTTAGCCCAGTGTTTTGTGGGGGATCATGAGGCTGGTGAAGGCACTTTGAAGTGTGTATATCTACAACAGCTTCTCCCTCTGTACCATTGCAGTGTCTAACAGCTCAGAGCAGGCACAGACCATCTTGTTGAGGAAAATTCTTGAAGCTGATGACTTGTAGCAGCTTTCTTACCACTAAAGAAACTGCACCTGTGTTAGTCTGGTGGTGTGTAATTTCCTTGAAAGCTGGTGATACAAGAGCAGCTACAAATAAGGCTGGAAAAGCCCAGACTGCCTTTCTACCTGACCCTGATGGGGTTTAATCTTTGCCAGGGAATGCTGGTGTAATGTTCAAATGTAGCTAAAAGAAATGCTGGTTGCAAGTTACATTAAAATGAGTCCCTAAGTCCCCCAGGTTTTGGAGAGACCTATATCTTGATATATCTGTGCTGTAATTTCTTCATTTGTGTCATGTTAAGTGTAATTCTGTCTCATACACTGGAAGCTTTGAGCAGTGAGGCATGACTGGAGTTTTGAGCATTGATGGTGGTACTGGAAATGTGCTACAGATGACAGAGGAGAGAACCCACAGAAATAAGCAGGGAGTGCAGACATTTTGAGAAGCAGAAAGAGGGAGGGTTAGAACAAAGTAGTGAGGGACAAAGGAAGGAAAAATATAAAAGAAAAACCAGGAATAAAGCTAAACCACCACCTTTGTAGGTGATGATCAGTGTGGGTGAGGCTTTGCAGTTGAACCAAGTGTCCCTAAGAACATTATCACTTGTGACTTATGGAGGGAGGAGAAGGGTAGAGGGCTCCTGGAGAAGTGCATATCCACACAATGAAGCCTTTGGTTTCTTCCCTTGCATATTTGTAGAGTGCTCATATTTTTCTCTTACCCCAGGAGACATTCCCATTTCCTTTGATTTTCCAGTGTTTGGAAGGCGGAAGGAGATGAAGCACAGTTGGGTTCCCTTATTAACTTAATCTGTGGAAAGCCCTACATAAATCAGTGGATTTCCTAGTCCTGGTGTGAAAGGAGGTGTTTGTACAGTGAAGTCAAACAGAAGATGGAGGGAGGGTTTGACACTGTCCCAGTCCTGTGCCTGTGACTCTTAGCTGTGCACTGCTTTGAAGTCTGAAGCTTGGGAGTCTGTGCATTAATGATCAAGGGACAGAGCTGAATACAGAATTCCTATGGTACTAAGGTAAAGGTGTGGGTAGGAATGTGGGAAGAGAATATTTAGGAGCAGTCTGGCATGTGTAGTTAATAACATTAAAGAAGTAATCATCTTAATTTCCTGTAGTTACTCAGGTTCTCAAGGCTTTGAGCATCCTCTCGTCCTTGTAGATCAGTGATCAGTTGCTGGGTGCTGTTATGTCCACAATATTAACTTCCTTGAAAAGTAGCAAGTTTTAGATTTTAAACCTTTTGTCCTTTTCTATGATGGGAAACTTGCTCTGATCCCTTAGGCAGAAATGTCTGTTCCTCCTGCAGTGTTTCAGAGCTGTGCTCGGTGTTTGGCTGTCACTCTGTCCTACTCTGCCAAGTGTCAGTGAGCACTGAATGCTTAAAAAGTTTCTCGGGACTCTCAGCAGATGTGAAGCTCTTCTAAGTTTGAGACTTGTCAGGAGCAGAATGCGTTGCAACAATTATTCCTGACTTTGACTTATGACTATGTTAAAACTCACTTTTTTTACCGCTGTGTGTATTCCTTTTAAGGCTCTAAGCTGTTTCTGCAGTTTCTCTAATTCAGGAGCTGTTCTTCCCAATTTTTACTTCATAAAGAAAAATGGTTGAAAGTGCTGTGTATCTTGCTGCACTGAATACACAAATATCTACCGACTGAAACAGTGAAATGGGCTCTGGGTTCAATTTCTGACCCCCTGTTTGAACTTCCAAACTTCACCTTAATTGCCACAGTTTCTGGATTGAGCACTACACCAGTTCCCCTCTAAGCCTGAGGATTAGCAAAATTCAGACTTTTCTGAAGAAGCAAAGATCAGATTTTCAAAATTTGGCTTATATGTGGGGACATAATAAAGCAGATCCTAAGGTGATATTTATGTCCTACCAGACATGAAGCTGCTTTGAGAATCCTGGCTGGGCACCAGGGGATTCATAGTCTCAATCCAGTTGTCTCCCAGGTGATGGAGAGGTGCAGACCCACCACGGGGCTTTGGGAGCTCTTGCTCCCACACTGTAATCCAGCCATGGCTGCACCCTCCACCTGCTCAGAGGGACAACTCTGTCCTTTTAGGTGGAAAAACCAGAGACCTCAGGCCCCTCCTTGGGAATGACTGGGACCCCTTTTTCCAATGGATCTCTTCAGCATCCCAAGCACTTGAAGCCATCCTCATTAACAAGCTCCTGAGTGCCTTGCACGTCTTGAAACGTCCTTGTGATGGCAGGTCCAGCCCTGGCCAGGCAGGGATGAGTAATGGCTTTGCTGGGACTCAGGTTGACAGGACTGCATTCTGATATCTTGTGTATTGTTTTATGGTAAACATTCAATTTCTTTATGTCTTTAATATCACAGTGTAAATGAATATTTGTGGAGCTGTCTGAGGTCTTTAGATCAGTTTTGTCAGGTAAAGCTCTGATGCAAATCCCACTGTAGTCCAGCAGAAAAACCCCATCTTTGACATTGCTTTCCCCTCTTGCCCCCAGGGATTTTAAAAGACAATTATTTTAAGCCATTCAGTGTGTACTGAGCTTTAGTTCATTAGCTAAGGAGTATGATGTCTTTCCACGACTACATTTGAAACTAAAGAACAAAACACTCTCTTGAAAAATGTCCTTTGGGAAGCAGATGGCAAAAGCCAAGAAACTCAAGCCCTTTGCTAATGAATACTCTGTCCATAACATTGTCTGTTTTGTTTCCCACACTTCCACGAGCTGCACGTGGATTCAGTTTGCCAGTTTTTACCCTTCTCACTGATGCCTGATCTGAGCACAGTTTGGGAATTGGGACAGCTGGGTACTTGGCTTTGGGTTTATTTTGTTGCTGCTGGTCTGTTTGTCCCAGTGCAGGCTCAGGTGTGGTAAGGTGATCCAGGAGAGGTGTGGACAAGGCTTGGGTGCCTCCTGGGGAGAGGAAATCAAAGCCTTTCCAGCTTCCTGGCAAAGGGTGGAACAGAGACAGGTTTGGGAGCAGGTTTGCTTTGATTAAAGCAGCAGCGTTTCCACCGTGACTCCCGTCGGGGAAGATGTTTTTTAAGGAGAGCTGTTTTTCTTGGCATAGCTCTAAAATTGATGGAAAGTCAGGGTGGAGCCAAGGGATTTGGCATCATGGGAATTTCTAACACCAGCTTGTCTTTGTGCTACAGCACCACAGAAGTGCTTTCTGCTGAGAGAAGCATGTACATCAGATGTTTATTTGTGACAGTGAAATTTATTCCAGTGAGTGATGATTGCCCATAGCAAGTGCAGTTCTTAGTAATGACTGCGTTGTTTCCAAAAACATATCTAGCTCTAAGACCTAATTAACCAGCCATTTAAAAGAAAAATGGCATTTCATATCAAGAACATAATGCATTTTCGTTCCTCATTTTTCTCTCAATCACTGTTGAGCAAAGATCACCAGCAGAGAGTGCTGTCACTCTTCCAGAATGTGGCAGCAGCTTCTGAAATCGATTCTAAAATCTAATCAGACTTTGTTCCATAATTCTATGTTTAGTGTTTTATTTTTGTGAAACAAAATGTGAATCAATTATCTGTAACTTGATACCTTGCTGTCTCTAATTGTCAATATTTTTGTAGCTTACTACAGGATCATTTTTAGGAGCACAAGTATTAGGAGCCACTTTTTGAAGCAGTCATTTAACAGAAATTAATCTGTTTTGTTCCAATGCATTGACCTTTTTTGTACATAAAATTATTTCTCCTTTCATTTCTGTTCTTTAATTTCATGTTCAATATAAGCTGTTTGCTCTTCAGTACAGCTTCTCTGTACTGGGGGAAGATGGTCCTGCTCCTCCAATTTGTAGAGCTCTAGCATGTGTATGGCACTCAGTATTTCACTGAGACCATACCTTTGAACTTCCCAGGCTATGGAAGTTTGCTTCCAGCCAAAGATTGCTGTTGGTTGGGCCTCTTTCATTTCTCAGTCCCGAGTCTGCTTCTGACATCAGCATTAAAAAAAGTTGCAAGAGCTTTAAATCAAACAGCAGCTCCTCTCCCCCATCCCCATGGTATTTGTCAATACAGTTGCACCATTATAAGGTCTGGAGACTTGGAAGAGTTTAGGCTTTTTGGTTTAAATCAGCCATGGTTGTCCCCTCACAGTCTTCATGGTCACTGCAATATCAGGATTATTGTCTGTTTTTTGCTGCAGAACCTGCTGTGCATCTTGTTCTTGTGTAATTTCATCATTCTTTAGTCATTGGGCCAAGCAAATGCTGTGCTGAAGTCCGGGGCCTCCATGTCTTACTCTTACAGTTCACTGTGATCCAAATCCTCTGGACGTTGAAGGAATCTCTGAATTCATTTCAGCAGATTTTTTTTAAAGGGACATGAGAGGCAAGAGTGCAGGGAAGCAAGGGAGATGGTCAACTTTCCTACATCAAGGTTGTTAATGTATAATAGACATAATGTATAACAGAACCCTCTTTGGGAGAAGAATAATGTCTTGCAGGGAAATCCCTTTGTCCACACTAACCCTGCTGTCCTTATTTTGCCCCAGGTACTTTTAGCTGTAGGGCACTGGGGTGTGAATGTGTTTAGGGCAAAGCTGAAACGTTTATTTTTTCATAGTTGGCAGTTGTTTATCACTCTCCTGGTTTCATGTCTTTCTTCTGAAATTCTGCATAGAAAGGGGCCAGAGTTCAGCAGTTAGAATAATTCTCCTTACAGGTGGTACCTGATCAATCACCTCACGGGTGACATGGGACTGCTGACCTCTATATTGCATTTCACTGTGTAAGCTGTTCCTTTTCTGCCCCTTCCTGTGCAGGCCCTTTCTTCTCCCGAGGAACCATGCTGCACTTGAGTTCCACTCCATTAGAGGTACCTCCCAAGCTGACATACTTTTGAAAATCTTCCCAGGCAGTAGCATGCAATACTTAGATGAGCAGGAGCTGTGTTACAAAGTAAATCACAACAGAGACAGGATATTAAGTTGGCTATGCAAAAGTTTGTGTATCAGTTACTTCCCTCCCAGAAGTTGTGTGGTCATCAAAGTTTGATTATATAGAATTGGCAAAATAATACACTTGTGTAGAAAGACACAGCAATTACTTAGCGAAGGCCAGAGAGTGCGTAGTGTGTAACTATTCCTGCTTGTGTGTTTTGAGAAGGAGAATTTTTCTAGGGATTCTGGGCATGTCAAGTTTCATGGTAGTAATTTCTGGTGCTGTTGGTCTGTGAATACCTGTCATTGCCATCTTGGTGAATGATAACTGGGTTTACATGTAATTCATGCCTCAATCTCGTGTCTGTCAGATAGATTCTGTTTCTCTTCAGAATTTGCAGCTGGTCTCCAGCTGTACCCAACGGCAGGACCAGAGGGAGTCCTTCAGGCTTTGTTACAGCTCAGGGCTGGATGTAGCAGCAACATGAAATCTTCTATATATGACTCTGAAATGGCCATGACCACCCTGAAGGCTGAGTGCTAAAACCAGGTGGTAAAACTGCAGCAAAAGCTGCAGTGCTGCAGGTCTGGGCTCACCATATGTGTGGGCAGCAAGGCCCTGTACCCTGTGACTGTCAGAGACTCTTAAAGTTCAGACTGAACTGACTTTGGACAAACCACTCCTATACCTTGGTGCTTTCTTCACCCATTTCTTGTGCTTCTTACCAGGTTTTGAAATGTTTTAGTCTTGTTTTGGTCTGTATCCCCTAATGTATTGATTCATCTCTTTTTCTTCAATGAATCTATCTGTCAAACTGACCTGAAGTGTTCAAGGCCAGGCTGGACGGGGTTTGGAGCAACCTGCTCTAGTGGAAGGTGTGCTTGACCATGGCAAGGGAGTGGAATGAGATGATCTTTAAGGTCCCTTCCAACTCAAACCATCCTGTGATTCTATGACTTTGACTTCTATAACAAGAAATACAATCTCCCTTTTCAGACATGTCTGTTCCTTGCTCCTGCTCACCTGGTAAACATATTCAGCTCCTCTTCTTAGTCTCTTTTACTATTTCTTGCATTACTATCTGTTTAATGCAGGGTCCTTATTTCACCCAACAATGTGTTTACAGACTGGGCAAAGAACCTCCAGCTTTGGCGGTGGGGGGTGGGATGTACTGTCTGGTCCCGCCAGATAACGGCCCTTCTGAGCCCTGCTAAGGGTTTGCTTTTATGTGTAAGAAGAAAAGCTCTGTTAAACTGGCCTAAGAGCAGAGATCCACGGAAATTTATTTATGTCCCTCTCCACTGACTGAGCGCTGAACTGAGCGGTGGTGTCTGCACAGGAGGGATAATATCAGCAGCTTCCTGAGCTCCAGCTGCTGGGGACAAAGGGCAGCAGAGCTGCAGTGATTCCTGGAGGGAGGAAGTCTAAGATGGAGGAATTTTAAAGAATGTGAAGGACAACCTCTTAAAAAATTGTAGGTGGAGCAATTCCAGGTCATCCAAACACTTCCTAAGCCCGAGATTTATTTTCCTGCTTTGAACCTCTTTGCCGTTGTGGAGTTTATCTTCTGTGCTTCTTAACACAACTACCGTCACCTTTGTGTGATTGCATAAATTGGCCCCAGTACGCTGGAACAGTTATTAGGAACCCCTTTCTTGTGTTGTTTCCTGAATTCCCACATTGTGGCGTGATGTGTGTATGGAAACCGCTCACTTCCTCTGCTGGCAGCCGTTCAGATGAGTGCTGGAGCTCCTGAGGACTGGGCTGGGCGGGAGCTGGGTGAAGAGAGGATACAGCGGGAGAATTTTGTAAGGAAGAGAATTTGGATTTTATGCAGCTTTGTTCTTTTGCAGTTCGATAGTGCTGGTGTCTCCAACTGTGGGTTAAACAGGAGCTGTGCTCCTGGAATAAACAGCGGCAGAGGAGCTGGGGTTAACACGCCTCAGGCAAGGCTCACCCCTTCCCAGTGCCTGCATGAAGCAATAGTTGTGCTTTCCTGATGACTCTGCCTTCTTGCTTTGCTCCCATATTTTCTTTGAGCGTGTGGGAGGGAGACAGGATGTGTGACTGAGGCACATTTTATAACTCTTCCACTCGCTGTAGCTGTGTATTTCCCTTACAGCTCTACCCCACAGCATCCAAGCAAATATGTGCTTCAGTAGCTCCTTCTGCCATGCCCTTTTTCTTTGGTGTTTTCAAACTGGAAGGTTACGGGATGTTAATGCGCTGGTTACATGTGTGTTTCTGCATTTGTTCCACTGAAATGTTCCAATGAATGAATGTTGGTTATGAGGCAAAAAAATAGATGTTTTTATGTATTCTGCATTTGGGATTTCTGCAATTTGACTTCTTGAACTTTTGCCCAGAGCTTCTTTTCAGTGTTAAGATTTGAGAATGTCAGAAAGGATTCGTTTGCACAGAGCAATTAAAAGGTGAATGGCTGAGTCATGTCTTCTCTCCTCATATGAAGGCAGAATTTCACAGTGTAAGGATTTGACATGTGACCAGTTTTTTCACTTCTAGTGCTTTTGGAAACTGGTAGCATCTTATGGCCACACCTTGTCATATTGGGACTACTTAATGGGCTTCATATTTGCACGATCAGGCCTTTATGTATTAAATCAGCTGTGGACACACCATGACAGTTTCATTCTTTTTTTTTTTTTGTTTCGCTCTTTCTTGAAATTCCAAGTTAGTGACCAGGAGCCAAGTGGAAGCTGTCACTGGGAGATCATTCTCCTCCTGAGTTTAGGACAGGAGTGACCTCCCTGGGGGAGGATTCTAGTGCTTTGTAAGCAAAAGCTGGAGGTGGATTGTGAGAAAGGCAGGGTAGCATTGTTTGTACACAAGTAAGTCCCAATTGAAGGACCAGTTTGTTATCTTGGCTTTGTTTGGGCTGGGGATTTGCCCTGGTTACAGGGATGGGCAAGGAGAAATTGGTGTTGCTTATCCCACTTCAGAGCAAGAGCTTTGCCTCTCTGATGCAGAGGCTGATTCTGCTGCAGAGCTGACAGTATTACTGTCATTCCCAACTGCTGTTAGATCTAAAAGAGGGAGACTGGTTTAAGTCTTTCTTTCTATTATCATTGTAGGGTCCTTTTACTGGCTTTTGAATAGGGAGACATGCTTTACTTTAAAGGTTATGACATATTTAAAGATAAACTATTTTAGAAATTGAAATTCTACAGTGTGATTCCAGTCTTTAAAGCCTTTAAAGCCTTAGACAGAAGACATCTCTGAGCGTGGCCATCATCTTTTGTTGTGTAGTAAAATGCTGAAACAAAGCAAAACCATGGTTGTATTTGGGGAAAAGAACTGAAGTATCTTCCACCTCCTCTTCCCACACTGACCATTCAGTCCAGCTGTGGAAGACTGGTAGAGGTCTGTGGATAATTCCTGTTGGGATAGGCTGAGCCTTGGAAGATTCTGTGATGTACGTTTGGGTTTTAAGCTGTAACTACATATGAGGAACTCCTTTAATATACTGCCTATGTGCAGTTAGTCATGATCAGTTCTTGCTGCACTTTCAATTATTTTCAGCATTTGGCCAGGAAAAAGTGGGTGAGTCAGCCCCTCGGCCTGTGTACATTGGTATAAACCTGTTTCACTCCCCTGGCTTAGTGGGTCGGGTGTGAGACCTTGGGTCTGACTTCTGTGGGTGCTCCTGCAGCTGACTTGTAGGGTGAAGCCCTTACAGCCCCTCTGCAGGGCACCAGCACTGGAGCGTGGCCAAAGCTCCAGGTGGTGCAGCACAGGCTAGGCCAGAGCTCTGCTGCTTCCCCAGGGCAGGGACAGCGCTCAGCGGCTGCGGGGAGCGGGGGGACACTGGTGGGGCAGCTCTGGGGGTGGTCCTGGGGGGGGACACTGGTGGGGCAGCTCTGGGGGTGGTCCTGGGGGGCATCACGCCCAGCATGGCTGCTGGGTGAGAGGGGATTGTNGCTAAGCCATTGGAGAGCATCCAAAGAGGGCAGTGGAGATGGGGAAGGGCCTTGAGGGGAAGATGTATGAGGAGTGGCTGAGAGCACTTGGTGTGTTCAGCCAGGAGGAGACTGAGGGGACACCTCATTGTGGTCTACAACATCCTCCCGAGGGACAGTGGAGGGGCAGCTCT
>VYXB01004391.1:328963-447495 GCA_013397135.1 Pachyramphus minor
CCCGGAGCAGCGGAAGGAGCGGAGCTGCTCGTCCCGTCCCGTCCCGTCCCAGCCCGGCCGTGCCGCCGAGAGTGATCCCGGCCCCGCCGCGCACAGGTAACCGCGCTCCAGGAGCGAGCGGAGCCGATGCCGCGGGCCGCCCTGCCCTGCCGGGGCCGCGGGAGCCCCGGCCGCCGCTGCCACTGACAGCGAGCGCCGCCGCTGCCACCGGGACGCGGGCTTCCCCTGCTTTTTTGTTTATTCCACCGATCTCGAGGTACCGCTATCCTCCTCGCAGGCACCGCGGGCAGGTCCTGGCTGAGCGTGTTGGATTTTTTTCCCTTCTGTCTCGATCTCCTGTCTGAAAAGTATATTTATTTTTAATAAAAGAAAAAGTCCAGCTACAAATCCAGTTCGTATCACATTCCCCTTTCTGTGGAGTCCGGTGTATTTCTGCAGATAAAAAAGTTTACTCCCCCTCCTCCAGTTTTATTGACATTGAGGATGAAGAAGGATTTGCAAATGAAAGCGCCTTGAAATACAGCATCTTTTGGAGAGAGCTCTGCAGTTCTCCAGCCTGTTGAGTTTCGAATTCCACCCTTTGCCCCTGCTGAATCCACTGTTCTGCCCTTTACTCTCTGGGGTAAAAAAACCAAACAACAACAACAAAAACCCGAAGGGAAAAAGAATACCTTTGGCAGCAGGGAAGCTTTGTGTGACTGACCCAACGAGCTACAAGTGTCCAGTTTCTGAAAAGAAGAAAACCCTTTTGTCTTCAGCAGATCAGTAGGTAAGAGACGTGCTCACACCACAAGGGACTCTGCATTCATTCCTCAGCCTAAACCTGGGAGTTAGACTGGCTCTCCTCTGTCAGCTTTTGCCCAGCATTTCTCTTTCCTGTAAAGTTTACTTTTCATCTTGCAAAATTCTTGCAAGAAAAAAAGTTACACTTGTCCACTACCACTGGTAGTAAATTGCCAAATCAGTCGGGATGTACTTGTGTGTAACTGGATCGAGTAAAACTTGGTGGAAGTCACTGAAGTGGTTTTGTGTCAGGCTGTTTGAAAGCAGCTCCGTTTCTTGTTATGCTTTTTTAGTTTGAGAAAATAATCACAATCCTGCTTGTAATCCACGTGTTGAGATTGTCTTTGCTTGTTGTGCTCCACTGAGGAGCATGTATGTGCCTTTACGTATCACACATGCAAACAGGGCTGCCACCATTGATTGGGGTTTCTTGTTTCACGCTGGAATTTGTTTTACATTAAGTGCTTTACTACTGTGTCACAAGGTGTAAAAGTGTTGCATCTATAATTAACCTGCCTTAACAGATTATTGAACATGGCTAGGAACACGCTTGGCATTGTGCAGAGAGAGTATGAGGAGATGTTTCCTTTGTTTTGAGATTTTTTTTCAAAGCAAGACTGAAAATGCAGTGGAGACGTGCACATAATAACTGGATGAAGGCCCAGTCTCTGTGCAGGGAAACATATTTTGCAGAATACTCCTTTCTGTAGGGGCCAAGTGCTGGAAGTGTCCTCGTTTACAACTGATAATACTGCTGTGATTGTCTCATTTTCCTTCTCCCCCAGCTCTGTAACCGCATACCCCCTTCCCAAAGGCCAGAGTTTCATCACTATCAGCCTTTCCTGCAAGGAAAGGACCTGTGGAATTTTGTGTGGCTGGTAGTAGGACTTCTTGTGTCAGGGAGGATTATATTGTTCCCTGTGGAAACACATAGCATCCCCCAGCAGGAGGAACTGCCTGTTCACGTGGTGAAACCAGCCTTGACATCAAGCTCTTCCCCACTGTGTGGGTTTTTCCTGTGGATGATACAGGAAATGCTGCATTTTATTCTATCCTGGTCCTGGTCCTCATTCCTCCTTCTTTTTAATTTTTTTTTTCCCCTTCTTCTTCTGTGGAGGGATTTCTGTGGGAAAAGAAAGTGGAAAAGGTGTCCTGTTCCTGCCTTAGAGGAGGGGCAACAAGTCAGCGTGCTCTGAGCTGCCAGACCCTCAGAGAACAGGGGCACCTTGTGAGAGGACTGGGGTGGGTGACTGTCCACTCTCCATCCTGAGGCAGAGGACATGGCATAGGTTTTGGCTGCCATCTCACTTTTTTCTGCCACCCTTGACTTTTCTGTGGACTGAACCTTTCTACCAGATATGGGTGGGAACACAAGAACCATATTCTCAAGCTTTCCCTGCACCCTTTTGCTGCTCCTGTGTGAGTGATGGGCAGCATCAGGTTGGTTTTCAAGGCTGATATGAAAACATGAACCCCACCATCAGGACCATGACCCTGTTAAATCTTTGGGTCAGACTTTCACCGGGGTTACCTCAGTGACTGCTCCTCAAGGGAAATAGGGTCATGAGCTGACCCTGGAAAAACTTGTCCCATAGTTGAAGTTGCAGATTCATCTCGGACACTTGGTCTCCCTCTCTTTTACTTCTAGGAACATGCAACTTACATGCAACATAACCCTTTCTTTAAAACATTCCTGGGAGACACAAACACAACACAGAATAATTTCCTTTTCTTGAGGAAAGTGAGGGATTTACAGATGGAGGGAAGGGGATGCCTGATCTTCTCCCAAGCTCTTTGTCTTTGATTCTGGAGATGTTTTGCAGCAGCACTGCCTGCTTTGGGGAGGAGGCTGGAGGCCTGGAGGCAGCTGGGAATGGGAGTGGGCAAAACAGGTCATGGGATTGGAGTGGTGCTGGCAGCTCATCACTGGAGCATGGCTTACCATGACACTTATTGAAATTGTGCTGGCTGGTTAATGTACTGATAGTGTGGTTCATCATTCTGCCTGTTCATGGTGACACACACCATGAAATTGTGCCGTAAGTGTGGGAGAACCAAAGTGTTCCTCTTCCCTGAAGCACGCTCAAGCAACTTTGGACTAATGCTTTGCAGCAGAGAATGCTGCAGCTGGACCACAAGGTTTTCATATGGCTGGAATACAAATGTATAAAAACTCTCTGCAGTCTGTAATACAGCTCAAAGGGCAGCTGATTTAGACGTGCTTGAGTGTTAAGGTCAGGAGATCACATTCCATAGGTTACTAGATGAAAGTGCTTTGAGAGGGCATAGCATAAATATTTGATTCATATAGAAGGGATTGGTGCAAATCCTTTTGTCCCTTCCCCAAAGATGTTCTGTAGGAAAAGCACTGTTAGGAGAATAAAACCCACCAAACAGCAGAAAACTTGTAACTTCTTTGTGCTAGAGGAAGTTGCGTGGTAACATAGTATATTATTGTTGAATTCCACTGAAAATCTTCTCATGGGATACACCATCTTCAAGAACAGTGAAGGGAACTAATGTTTTTAAGTGTAAAATGACTCATAATGCATGGGCTCTTGAGGTTGGGTTTAACATTGTATGCAAACATGGCCAGCTGGTGGGGATCGTTTGGGATAAATAAGAACTATATTTGTACAAGAAGGCTTGAATGATGCATTTCAGATGCATCCTGATTAGCATAAGCCATTCACTTTGCAAAAGAATAGCCAGAATCCCAGAAGTGGAGATAGTTTAATAGTTCTCTTGTTCTCTTTAGTCTGTCTTGCATCAGCACGCTGACCACTCTTTTTGTTTATTTAGAAATAAGGTTGCAATGCTTTACTGCCACATTTTCCTAACCATGGCAGTGAAATTGAGAATTTGCAACCCCCAAGTACTCAAAGCATAAATGCTTCTCCCACTTCTCTTCCTTCCTTTAGTCTCCAGTTAAGTGTAATGTGTTTGGGTTTTGTTGTGTGTGTTTTTTGGTTTTTTTTTTGGTTTGGGTTTTTTTTGTGTTGGTGTTTTTGTGTTTTGGTTTTGTTTTGTTTTTTTTGGGGGTGGGGGGGAGGGAGGTGATGGAACAACTTGCACTATTTAGTTCTTTATAGGGCCCAGCACAATGATGCCTTGCTCTATGCTGGGACTCGCTGTCACTGCAATGAATGAACAGATCAAATAAAATTTGAGCTCATTAAAGCTTTATTTTCTTAACATGGAGCAAAATCTGATGTAGGTTTAGGTTGTTGCTGTATTAATGTATACACAAAGATAGGTCTTTAATTTTAGATTTAGCAACAGTCCAAGAGTATGTTAAAGTATAAATGCTTATAGCTGTGAATGAATTTGTCTGTTCATACCCCTCATGGGGCAGAACTCTGTTGCATGGTTCTTGCTTCATTGTTACTGATGGCTTTTAAATAGCTGCAGAGCTGTACCCTGCTGGGAAGACAAAGCCCAATATAAGAAAGTTCTGACATGTTCAGAGTATGTGTTAAACTAAAACCTGGCTCCAAACACCTGTAAAGGACGAGATGCAGAATATGCTGTGTGTTAGGTTCTGTTCTGAATTAAAAAGAAAACAATGACCTTGTTCTTGGCAAAAGGTTCATGGATTAATAGGTGTTCCCACTTTGGGCTGAAGTGTAAATGCTTTCAGAATAAAGTAAGATGCCTGTTTTCCCCCATCTGACTGTTGTTGCACATTCCCATATTTCAAGGTATTTTCAGACACTCACTTCCAAAGAAGTCCTCTCAAAAGGTTCCTAATCAAAACAGCCTTATGGATTTTTTTTTCTCCTTGTTATTGTGGACAATATAGTGGGAGTGGAATGTCCTTGGTTGCCAGTGTTTGCTGCTAGGTATTCTCCTTCCATGGAGACCAAATGTTTGTAATAGTGTGAGAACAGCCATTCTTGGTGATTGGCAAGAAGGTTCAAGGCTCTCTTTCTCCTTTTCTGTCCCCCGAAATACAAGAGAGGACTTGGATCTCTTAGTTCTTCATAGAAGTGTTCCAAATTGCCTATTACTGGGGTTATACAGTTTCAGGAAGCACTAGAGGATTTGTCAAAGTGATTTAGTCTGTTGTGTTGAATCTGGGCCACAACCCATTTCTGTAAGCTCATTGCTTTCAGGACTTCTTTGCTTCTCTTACTTTCTGATGAGTAGTTACTTTCTTGGTTAGACTTGCATCTACTCTTGTGCCTGATCTTCCCTCTCTGCATGTGCCCTGTGTATATTGTAGACCCAAATCATTGTTTTTTATGAAGGAGCAGGCACATGGCTGCCCTCTGAGTCCTGTGTGGCTGCAGGAGCTTCTCAGCTGTTAAACCCTTTTCCACAGGAGAGTGTATTCCCAAACAGCTCTGGAATGCAGTGCTGGCCACAGGAAGAATTGCACACTGCAGCCTCTGCACTGCAGCCATGCCTTTTGCAAAAGTATTTAGTTCATGCTTTGGACAGATCTGATGCTGAAATTGTGTCCATGTAAAAGTAATGGACTGTATGGAGAACGAGCAGTTCTGCAAATATCCAGGTCTTGCATATTACTTGGCTCTCCAGAGTAGCCTTGAAATGTAATCTTCAAGACAGAAAAAAATCTCGACAACTTTGGGGAATAATAGTTTAAACTTGCTCCTAGGAGCAATTAATTTTTAAATCTGCAGTATAATCTTTGTCTTACTTGCCTACTATGCCTGTAAGTGAAAGGAGTTTTTCAGGATTGATGAAATTTGTGTTTACATAGACACTTGGATGTAATTTTTTATGTAAGAGTGTGTTTGAAATTCTGTGTATAAATGGCCATTCAGGACAAACCAGACATTTGATGTCAGCAGGAGATCAGTGACTGAGGAATGAATAGGTGAATGAATAGGAATGGAAAAGTCATGAACAAAAAAACCCTTGAGAACAAAACAAAAAGGCTTGTGGAAACAAAATTCTCAAAGCCTTAAAATCTTGTCTTAGTAGAGCAGTGAGGTTAAGATGAGGTGCTCAGTTAAGTGAAGGAAGAAGATGTGTTGGAGTCTCCTGTGGTGCCTGGGGATCATGAGCACTGGTCACCTCTCACGAAGGTTGTTGGATGTGTCATTCCTTGCTGTGAGCAGCTCCCATATTTTTTGGTTGGCACAGGAAGAGTGAGGGCTCGTCCTGTTTCTAATGGCTCCCTCGTCTCCTGTTTTACTGGCATGCAGTCTGCATTCTTGGTCCTGAAGAAGGGGTTCAGACATAAATGCTGCCATTCATAGTTGTTTTTTTACTTTCTCGTCCTCTCTGAGAATGACTGTTGTCTAGTTTGGTTGTGTCTAAGCCTAAAATAAACTTTTGGATTATCTGAAATTCTTCGGGAGTTTGGAGAAGTCTTTGGTCATTTTCCTTGGTAACTACTGTTGGGCTATGTAAGGTTCATCAGTATTGGTTACAGTATAGAACCAGACTTTGTTTAAGTGACAAAAAATTACACTGATGTAATAAAACTGTGTTTTAAAGACCTGTTTGCATTAGCAAAGCACTTACAGTGTCTAATTGTAGACCAAGATGTTGTTGAGCAGTTCTCTTATAAGAATGTTTATGAATTAAGCTAATTTAGGATTTTGTTTATTGAATTAATTAGCATTTGCAAGACCTTGTCTAAGAGTGGTATCACAGCAGTATTTGTTTGCTTTAAAATGTTTTGTGTCTCTACACAACTTGTTTTTTAAAAGAATTACTTATTCTCTTAGGATTATTTACTGTAACCCTGAAGGAAAGTAATTCCACATTTCAGTGACTTTGTTCCCATCAGGGTTTGGTGGACTTTTCCTGCTGTTCTAATTTGGGTGGTTCTGTGTTCAGCTGAAACAAATTTGATTGCTTCATACTAGGGCTAGCCCGTCTCGTTGTGAGGCTTGGGAAAAACAGGGTGGGAAAACATATCTTCCTCATTTTCCCATTGTCTTTTTGAAACAAAACAGAGTTGAAACCTCCTCCATATTTCTGGAGAGAAGGAACTTAAAGCCAGTGTGAGATGGCATCCCTGCCCATGGTGGGGGGGTTGGAACAAGGTGGGCTTTAAAGGTCCCTTCCAACCCATACCAGTCTGGGATCTGGGATAGCCTGGGGAGATATACAAGGAATTAGGAATAGGTAGTTTTCTGAAATCATCCCTACTGAGTGCTGATATTCTTACTGGGTAAAAACAAATTTGCAACACCTTTTACTGTAGAATGATGAAGGTTGAAGAGACCAAGAGCAGTTATGTAGCCTACCCCACTCTTCCTTTGGATAAGATCAGGGCCATGGAGAGCAGGCAGAAAAGAGCATTCCAGAGTTACGTGGAAAAAAGCAGCTTTTGCTGTTGTTGAGTTGGGATTGGGTGTGGAACATTTGGATCTTCTTTAAAAAAAGAAAAAATAATAGAAAAACCTTAGCACCCCTGGAGGGAAGAGTGGCTTTACCCCCTGGCGAAAGCCCAGTACCTTTCTGGTTTGGGGAAATAGAGATGGCAACAGAAACTGTGGGAGGGACCACTGGCCCCATGGCATGCTGCTGAGTGGATTTTGAGGGGATGTTTCTGTGGAGCAGTCTAAGGAGGGTGGGATGCAGATCATTAATGGTGCTGGGTTGGTGCCCAAGGAGCCGTGTGTCACCTGTGGTTTCGGGGCGTTCGGTGCTGTTGGTTTGCTCGGTGGGGGACTATGGAGTGGCTCTAAATCTTTACCTTTTCTCTGCAGCTACTAGGGATACCTGGCAGAAGTCTCTTCCCCAGCAGTAGAAAACATTCAGAAGGTTCCCCTGCCTCCTGCTTGCACAAGTTCTGGGATGCCAACATCCTTGATCCAAACCATTTAGGCAGGATCTATCCTTGCTGTTCCAGTTATTACAGAAAATTGGCAGTGAAGTTTATGTTAGCAAGGAAGAGGTTGTGCTGGTATGGTTTACACAAGGTTTCCCAAGCAATACACCTAAAAACAATTATTTCCTACTGTAACTGCATCTGCTTTGCGGTGGTTGTTGGAAGAGTTACATTGAAAGAAATGAATTTCCTCAGTGACATAGTTGTGGCAACAAAAAGCATAAATGTAGGCCAGGACTTAGCCAGTCACTGCTGTGCTAAAATGAATGTAGTAATATCTTCCTCCCAGTGTGGTGGTGAGGCTCAATTAATCATCTTACAAGTAATTAAAGATTTTTTTACAAGGTGCACATGAAACCCCCAGGTGGTTATGATAAAAGAACAACACCAAAACCACTTTTATAACATCGTTGCTTTCTAAAAATTTGGTGGTCTGGATCTTCTGTTGGGTTTTACTTTAATTCATCTTTCTGATCCATGGCACCCCTTGAGATCACTTTGTGGTGTTGGGCTATACCAGTACTGCAGAGGTTTGTGCCGTTTCTTGAGCCACAGCATCTCAGGAAGAGCATTGCCAACTCTGTTGGGCTGACTGACTGATAAGGTACCTGACAACTCATAAGGTGCTGTATTTTAACTGTTTCTTTTTATAAAGAAAAAAAAAGCAGCCCTTTAACAAAAAGGAGGGACCCTGCCTGCCTGTTTTCTGGATTCTGTGACAGGTCCTGTTAAATTCTGTGAAACTCCTTTGTGAAATATGAAGAGCCCCTCTATACAGGGGCTTAAAATAGTTTAAATTGTGGTATTGCTAGAAAAAGCCAGAAAATTCAATTCAATAGTTAGGCCATAGTCATTGTTTTCTTCTCTGCATCCTTCTCCACCTGAGGTTTTTACTTATGTCAACTTAATATATAAATTTTCGGGATGTCACAACTGACATATGAGGAAAAGCTACCTTAAGGTAGTGTAAAATGGATATATCTGTTTGGGGATCATATCTCGATTGCTTTCAGGACTGCTTAAGCTTTTAGGTTTGAATTTAGACTTTATTTTTAACATAGATTGTGATTCCAATATTTTTATTTTTTTTTTTATCTTAGCAGCAATTAAAAGAGCCTGATCCTATCAGTAGGGACAAATGATGCACTGTCAACATTTTGCTCCCTTCAGATAATGCACATGAAACCGGTTTGTGCGTTTGAAGATTACATTTTACTCTCACATGGTTTTCATTATCTGAGAGCCCCGAGGAGAGGCCTGGACTAAATCAGGGAAGGAATGGAGAAACCACACAATGCAATGAAACTGGTGCTGAGGCATAGCTGGGATGCCTGTGGGACAGGGGCTGCTGACGACAGAGGCAGGGTGCTGCCGGAGCGCCCGCAGCGGCAGCCGGGGAGCGTTCGGAAAAGACAAAACTGAACTTGATCTGGAATCAAAGCTGCAGCTTGGGTTTGCAGCAATTCCCCAGTTCTACAGGGGTAGTAACTGGAAATCTGTGAAGTTCGAAGGAGATGAATCTTCCTTGGTCTAGGAGGCAGCATGCTCAAATGAGGGCTGGTGTGACTAAGCCTTTGTAAGCTGGAGCTGGTTTGAGCAAGAAGACATCTAAAAGGTGAGATCTTGGCCTTTCTGGAGTTAGTAGCAGAGCACCCATTGCCTGTGGTGGAATTTGTGTTTCATTAATGATGCAGAAATTCCAGTACCTGCCCCTAAAGGATCATGTCTCTGCAGATGTGTGAGTAGTGTTAGGTAGCTCTGCATAAGAGTTTAAATAACTGACTGGTGTGGTGTGTTCCTGTAGAAATATTCCCAATAAGAACAGCTGGACTGGTTTTGCTATTAGGCCTGGTATATTCAGAATAAATCCTCCTGCCCCTGTGACTTTTAAAATTTTATGGAGGAACTTGAAATGCCATAGCATTCTTCTCAAAATGCTTAAAAGCCATGACACATTCCTATTTATACCGGGCTTTGTAAGTGTTTATTCTTCTCTTGTTTTTTTTTTCTTCCCTTTGTAATATAAAACCTAAATTATGTTGCTGAAGATTATAGGAACTTCCCTGTGAAGAAATTGATACTTTTTAGTGAGGGAGCAGTAACTCAAAGGTCAAGTAAGGTCTTTTCAGTTTTTTCCTCAGAGATATTATTTAGGCAGGGTCTTTCTATGTTGATGTCTTGACTTACTTATCTCAGTCCAGGCTGAGCAACTTGCTGCCTTTTCTTTAGGCCTGTCAGGCTTTCTCGTGCTGTTCTGTGCCCAGATCCCAGTGCCATGAGTGTTTGAGGAGAAGGATTAGTGGCTGTTGTTGAGGCAGTTCCAGTCCTTGCTCAGGTGGACTCGGTTTGGCCCTGAGGGTTGTTAGAATTATGATCAGTCTTTGGGTGTTGTGGTGGCCTCTCTCTGCAGTTGCCTGATGATCTAATATAATGGGCATGCATATTATTTGTCCCCCTCCGGGTGACATTGTTCTTGTTTTTTCGTTAAAAGAAGGAAGTTCTTCTTGTTTGCCCGGTGACTCTGGGCTGCTGGTATGAAGATGAGTAATGTTGGCACTGCTCCATGCACCTGCTCAGTGCCACCCTCTGAGATCACCTGAGCCAGAGGCAGCAGATCAGGGCAAGCAGGGGTGGGACAGTTGAATGGAGGCTGGGGAGGTGTTAATGGTTGGAGTCTGAAACCTCCTCCTGGTTAGGAGCAGGTGCTAAAATGCTCTCACAGGACTGGGGTTTGTTGTGTGCTGCCTGGCAGGTTTGGGTGTTGGTGTCAGACGTTGGGGACCTTTATTCCCAAGAACTATCCCGGTGTGTATTCTCTCCCTTCCTCCTCCTTGGGTAGGACTGAAATGAAGTAAAGAGCATTCAGTGATAACCTGCACTATTCATGAAATAATTTGGGATCTCTCCCTTGGGACTCTGGTGCTCCCAGCCACTTCAAAGGGAATGTGTGTGCAGAATAGCCATGTTTCCAGTGGTCTTGGAGACACTGAGGTGAATTTTGCAGGATCAGGTGATCAGCCTGCTGGGGTTTGCGTGGGCCGTGGGGCAACAGCGTGTTTCCATTAACCAGTGGGTGACTCAGCATGGGAGCAGCCAGTCCTTTCTCTGCTGTCTCTGTTTCGTGTTCCCCTCCTCTATTACAGTGTGCAGGTATGTTCAAAGATAACTCTGCACCTAAAAAACCAACCTCAGACTTCATCTGGCTGATAACATCCCATCACCTGTTGCCAACCAGGATAAACAGTATCACATGCATGTCTTCTAAGAAAAACACTGAATTATTTTGCAAAATTTGCTGCTGGACTTTGAAGTCTGTAACTGGATTGTTTTGTGTATGAGTGACACAAAATTTAGGAGTAAAACTGAAAGTGCTTAACTGTCCTCCAGCCCTATTGAGGTGGTGAACCTGTTCTTGTCCCACCTGATGTGTAAGGTAATTAGCTCCTTGGCTAAGCAGTAATTCTGGGCAAGTATGCACAGGCTGTCCTCACAGGGACTCTTGCATTCCTCTTAGTTTCACAAGCTAAAGAAAGATCTTTCTCTTTGCTTGTGAGGTTATTATTGCTCCATGCAGGTTAATTGAGCTATAGCATTAGAGGCACTCATCAAACAGTGGTGAGTCGCTCACTTGTCTAAGCTTGTTTATTTTTATAATACTGAAAAATATTTGCATGCTGTACAGAAATATGTTGCTTTGATTCCCTACAGCCTGGCAGTATTATCATTTTTAATTCTTCATTAATCTTTCTTTCTCATGAGGGACTGGCAAGGTTCCTGTGCATAATTACATGATCTTTAGAAGAGAAGCCTCAGCTACTGGATTTTTACACAATGCCCTACAAATATGAGGCTTTTCTTCCTTAAATACTACCCACACTACCTCCCCTTTTGTGCCCATTCTTGATCTCAGCCTGGTGAAACACTACTTGCAATTCCTGTGTTGATTCTACCAGCTCTAGGTTCTGATGTTTCCTCAAAAGCATTTTGCTCCAGTTACCACAGGCAGTTTCAGACCAGAGGTTAGAATGAGGTGTACGGGGATAGAACTGCAATGGTCGGAGCAAACTGTGAAATGGGTTCTTCCTGGGAAATCTCACAGTGGTTCCTTGGATTAGAATTGATCTAAACCTGAATTTTCCACTGCAAAAGCAAGGTGTTTCTAAGCTTTTTGGCTATGGAGAGTGCACCATCTAATCCATAAGCCAGTACAGTTTGGCAGAGTTGTTGTAAGTCTGATTTCAACCCTATCCTTCATACTAGATTTAGGCTAACCTCCCAAATGTGTCTGTTTAAAATGTCTACAGAACCTTTCCAATTTCCTTCCAGCTCTATCATAACAACCTTTCCAGTGCATCTCACTAATTTCCATCTTTGGCACACTGCAAACTGAAATTGCTGGAAGAGCCTAACACAAATTGAGTTTGGGTCCAAATAAATAACACATGGGCTCCAGCACTGCTTGTACTGTTCATTTTTGTGTTTCGTTAATAGAAAAGTTAACTCACTGGTGCTGCCAGGAGTTTCCAGCTTGCTCAGAAAGCAGATTCCAGGAATGCTGCCACCCAAGTTAGTTGCACAAGATTTTCTTTGTTAATTAAACATAATGGGATAAAACTGGAAAATATAGCCTTAATGCTATTAGTTGGTATTTGTTGGCCAGAATATTGTTATGGTGTATCTCAGTCCACCTTTTGTCTTGGATTTCCAGGCTGATTCCAGGTACATCCACACTAAAATTAGTAGTATTCAGTTCCAGCAAATGTTTTCAGTGTGAACTGGGGCCTTCCTTCATCGTCTCAGCAGGATAAGCTGGTAGTGCTGAGGAGTCAAGCTCTGTGTGTGAAATGGTTCCTTGAGCGTTTGAAGGAGTTAAACATGCACAGATTGGATTTGTCTGTTGGGAAAATCTGTAAGGCAGAGAGGCAGAATCTCAAGCTGGGTTGTATCTTTGTATTAAAAAAATAAACAACACTCCCCCCACCCGCTTAGATTTTTCCAGTTGAGACAAAAGAAATCTTTGGGTGGAAAGGCAGCATCATATTGCATAATAAAAGCCTTTTTATGCTCTAATAAAAAGGGTTGCTCAGGGCAGCTTGGTTTAAAAGAAATTTAAAAAAAAAAGAAGTCAGTGATGATCCTGGTGTGAGGGGGATGAGGAATCCCTAACTTCAGTTGTGTAACATTGGGAAAAGAGGTTAGAAATTGCTCTAGTTATCTGCTATCTTAATGCCTGGCTTAAAGGTTCTTTACTGCATATTTGCTGGCAGCTGTTTTCAATATATCCCTCTTGAGCTAAGTCACCAGTTAAGAATTTGACATTAGCTGTTTTTTTCAACCACCATCTTGAAGTACCACACCACACAACACTGCCTTGTTCTCTCCTTAGATATTGTTCATGTGCCTTGAAATTGCTGTTGACACCTCAAGTATTTAACTTGCAGATCTGAGATAATATTCGTTGGGTGTGGATGTGTGCCATAATAAGTCAGAGACAGAACTATCCATGTCTGCATTCCTTCACTACATCTGTTCATTTTATTTTTTGCAACATTCCAGGAAATTAGGTTAAATTGTATATATCAATGAAGAGTTTTAATGTCAGAAGTTCTGTTTGCATTGCCTTCCCTTAAAGTATGAACACACCAAGTGCACAAGTTTCTGTTTTGCATTACTTTTTCTTTAGGATACCTTCAGTAGTAGATTTAACTACTTGAATAACACACCTAAATACACATTTTTTTTATTTTCTCCTGATTTTCCACTCAATGGTTAAGGTTTCTTTACTGCTTCATATTCTGAAAGAGAAAAGTCACGTAATTAAAGAATGTTTTGGGAATTGGAGCTGTGCTCTGCATTATATTTCTGGCATAAACTCTGTCAGTGTCCTTTTCCTCCCCTCACTTTCCCAGTCTGTAAAATAAAGCTAATATTCGTATACTGATCATTCTCACAGTCATTTCTGAGGCACAGAGTGTTGAAGTTTATAAAGTATTTCACTATATCACCATGGTTCATCAGAGGATTTCTGCTGATACAGTTCCAAATGCACAGCACCACTGGCAAAGGAGCCATAAGCACAGGGCATCCTCATCTGTGTTGCAGCTTTCATTCTAAACAAAAAAAACCAACAATGGAGTTAAAGAATTAGCGGGTTTTAATCACTGTTTCACTTGGAGGCACAGATGGGACAGAGCATTACTTGGCAACATTTAATCTTGGAGCAGAAATGGTCATGATTAAAACAGCAGCTGGAGTAGATTGCTAGGGACAGGGGGATTCATTCATCCTAAAGGGATCAAAATTGTTGGGCTCTGGGAGAAAACAAGAAGCTACAGAAGGAAAATCTGAAATATGGGCCAAGGTTTATTATTTCTAGGGTCTCATCTGCTGATTAAAATGATGTTTTCAATGCTTTCCTCAGAATTATTTTGGAAGGGAGGAGAGTATCAAGTGATCTGACCTACTGAAGAGGAGCCTGAAGCCATCTCTGAGTGGAAATTTTGGACTTGGAGGAGGAAGGCTGAGTGTGTCCCCCCATGTGGCAGAACTGCTCCTCCTTACCAGGGAACTCCAGGTGAAGGACATAGGTATGTGCCTCTTCAAACTTCAGAAGAGTCGTGTTCCAGGCCAGGTAACAGGGCCTGAACTCCTACCTTGGTGAGGCAGCCTGGAACAAGGTGGATTTTAACTTTCTCTTCTTTAATGTTTGTAGAAGGCTTTTGTCTCTGTATGGAGTCCTTGTGTTTCAGGGGTTGGCTGGCCTGAGGGAGGCAAGGGGGTGCTTGTGGAGATGCAGGACAAAGCAGAACCTTCAGTTGTTGACTCCTGCAGTCCATTCCTGATTCTGCCACAGAACCTGTTGGGAGCAAGTTACCTTTTGCCAAGGGACAATGTTATACAGAAAAAAGGTGTCCAAACAAAATGCTAGAACACCAATATGTGTTCTGCTATGAGGGCAGAGCCACAGTTTAGCCCACAAGTGAGGCATGCCCTCTATTCTGAGCTGTTCTAGCTCAAAAGTAGCTCTGCTTTTGGTTAGATGTCTCAAAGGTGTTGTTAATTTTTGATATTTCAGCTCATGCAATGCCAGTGGGCTTGAATTTCCATGACCAATTCCTGGTTCCACTGGGAGACTGACTGAAACGTAATCCCTGTTGGTCACTGGCTTAATCTGTACTTAGGATGTGCTTGACATTGGCTCTTTGTGTTTCTCTCATTGGGACACAGTGTTTTTTCCTGCCACTCAGAGGTCTTTTTCTGTTCCTTAGATCAGACAACTCTCTTTCCTGCCCTTGCATTTGCATGCATTCCCTGACGATATTTAGATGTGTGAGGATTTGGTTGCCTTTGTGCAGCAGGAAGTTGCCGAGTCCTCACTTGCACTGTGCGTGGTGTTTTCTGCAGCAGGGAGAGAATAGGTGCTGATCTCACTCTGGGCATTTCATAACTCTGAAAACCTGCTGGCTAACGAGGTATTCATTAATTGCTTTAAACAATCTAAGCTAAGAGATTTTTTTACTTCCTTTGAACCATATGCTATCTCAATGGGCCTCTCTTTTTTTTCTTTTTCTTTCCCTTAAAACGGACAAATTGCTGATTTCAGCCTTTAATCCTCGTCAGCCTGCAAATATGGGAAGTGTATTTCACCATTGGCAGCTCTAAGAGTAAAGCAAACAGGTCTCAGGCATTTTTGCCATCATCCTGTGAATTCCAGGTCTCCTTTTTGCCTGAGATGCTGTCTGAGGTATTTGGCATGCATCTCTGCAGCTTGCAGTTGATCGATTTGCCTATAGACTTGCAAGTCACCCTTCATCACCTTTCTGAGGCTTTGCCCCCTGGCATGCAAGTCCTTCTTAGGTCAAGGACCTTGCTGACCCCCATTGTTGTGGGAACCTTTGGTAATCTAACCTGCTTCTTTTCTGTATTTCAAGCCATTGCTTTTAAATATCTCTTGCTTGATCCACTCAGGCGCTAATAACCGTGTCTCCTTCCCTTAGGTCAAGGGCAGCTTTTACATTCCACCCAAAAGGCACCAGAGTTTGAGATGAGGAATTCAGAAGAGCAAGCAGCTACGACAGTTTTACAGCGCCTGCTGCAGGAGCAACTCCGATACGGAAACCCAAATGACAACCGTAACCTTCTTGCCTTACACCAGCAGGCCACAGGGAATGCCCCCCCCTTCAGCAGCACTGGGAGTCCAGCATCTCAGAACGAAGGGCTGAGCTCCCAGGACCACCAGCTTGTGACTCATGCTGCCCGTCAGGAGCCCCAGGGCCAGGAGATACAGGTGGACAACAGCATCATGGAGAAGCAGCTCTCCCCACGGCTCCAGAACAGCGAGGATCTCCCGACCTACGAGGAGGCCAAAGTCCAGTCGCAGTATTTCCGGGGTCAGCCGCACGCCAGCGTCGGGGCAGCCTTCTATGTAACAGGGGTCACCAACCAAAAGATGAGGACTGAGGGGCGGCCCACGGTCCAGCGGGTGAGCCCAGGGAAGGTCCACCAGGATGAAGGACTGAAGGACCTCAAGCAAGGGCACGTGCGCTCCCTGAGCGAGAGGTTGATGCAGCTGTCCCTGGCCACCAGCGGGGTCAAGGCCCACGCGCCGGTCACGAGTGCACCACTCTCCCCCCTCTCTCCACTTTCTCCTCAACAGTCCAGCGACCCTTATAAAAATAATGGCTCCAATGAGTTCTACAAGAACTCAGTGCAGCCCCCTTCCCAGCCCAGCATGAAAGGAATGGAGCAGCGGGGTCCTCCTCCCGAGTATCCGTACAAAAACCTGTCCACCCCATCTATGAACTGCAAACCTCAGGACTCGGGGCATTTCTATAGTGACCATCGCATGAGCCAGCAGGGAAGATCTGATGGGCCTATGATGAGGTATCAGCATCCCCCCGAGTATGGGTCAGTCAGGTAAGCAAGATCTTAAATTCTGTGACAGCCACATAGGGAAAGACGGTATAAAACTCAGTCCATTGTTCTCGCTCCTGGAGCAGGTTTTCAAAAAACCCCAATCCCATCTTTATTATGGGAGGTGACATATTGTGTTCTCCACAGACTGACTGGAAGGACTGTTACCTGGTTCAGTTTTTGATTAGAGAGAACTGACTATTTTTTATTTAAAAACAAACAAACAAAAAACCCCAATGAAGCAACCCCCTCCCAACCCCCTCAAAACAAGCCAGCTTGATTTTGTGGCATGGAGAGGTTTAATACTGAGGCTCCAGAGCCTTACAAAAGCTTTGCTACAAAAACCAAAGTTATGGTGTGATTCATTGTAGAAACTTGCAGTTAGTTACTGTGAGACTTAAGCTGTTGTTTAATTACATCTGTCCTGACACAAGATTTTTTAAAAACTGCATCACATAGGAAAGGAGAGAGTGAATGAAAGTGATAAAGATGAAGGTAACAGGAATCACTTGAGCTTCCTGTAGAGTTTTTCAAATTTTGTCTTTGGTGGACTGAAGTGTAGGAGTGGAAAATGGAGTGTGCTTAGTACCTCATCCCAGACTTGCTTATTTAGGTTTTGCTCATTTTCCTTGCACCATTTGAAGTCTCAGCCTGTTCTGGTTCGCTCTAGATAAGGAGCTGAACTTGGCTTGAGTCAAACTCTGATGTCCATGTGGGAGCAGGGGAAGTTTTCTTAAGGTGGGCTTAAACCCCATCTTTACTTGACTTGTTTCCATCCCATCTCTATCCAAGACCAGGTGGGATTTGGTATAATGATTTTGGCCTCATTTTGAAGCTAAAAGGCTAATACAAAGGAGCAACAGGATGGCATTGCTGCAATAAGTAAATGGTGAGGTCTCTGTGGGTTTGTGTTTGCAGATATTATGTTGTGTTCTGAGGGGAGCATGATGAAGAAACCAGTCAGTATTCGGGAGCAGATTCTGAGCTTTGCGAAATTTGAATCTGCTCAGAATCTTCCTGGTCCTATGAGGAGCTATTTTCAGAGTTTGTCCACCATTGTTTGTGATCTGAAATGACTTCAGCAGCATACAAGCCTGATGAAAAGGCCCTTTGATCTGGCTAAATAAATAATAAAGAGGCCAGGAAAAGGGGAAGTAAAGGGTTTAGGGGGGGTAATGGTTGTAGAAGCTTGTTGCAAATGTTTTCAAAAATGCAAAGGCCTTAAACCTCTGTCACACAGGACAGGGAAACAGATCCTCAGTGGTTATGCTGCATCAGAAATACTCCAAATATATATGCAGTGAAAGTGGACTTAGCCTGCTTGCCGTTTAAGGGAGAGGTATTTGAAAACACGCCAATAGTCAGCTCCTCTAGACAGGGTGATTTTTGTCTGTATTGGATGGATCCTGGCTGCTTTGAAAGAACATGGGGGGGGAGCAGGGGGAGGAGAAAGGTTCAGCTGGCAAGGTTTCCAGTAGGGGAAGCAACTGAAATTTGTCTTCAAAGCATTGGGAATCTAATGAGGTTACTTTTTAACCTAAATAGCTGCACAGAGAAGAGGTTTCCTTTGCAAGCAAATGCTGAAGAAGTAGAACAATTGCAAGACTAATCCATAAATTACAGAGCAGTGTAGCAAAGGAAAGGAACGAGTCCTCTATTCCCCTCCCTCTCCCACACGCTGTAAGAGAAACTTAGACAAGAAACCTTCTGTGTTACTAAAGGTGCAGCTGGGTGACGGTGTGACGATTTTAAAGGCATACACAGCTTTGGGGAGAGAGTTTGCCTCGCACGAGGGGTGTCTTTGCAGTCTGCAGTTTTCCTGTGCTGCAGCTCGGTGTTTATCGGGATTCATTTGGATTGGTAAATGTGTGCATTTTTTGAACTGTGCGTCAAGGAAACAAAGCCCCTTCTCTCTGCTCCCGAAGCCACACCCTTTTCTGCGGGTTTTTCCCCTCATTGTTCGGGGGAATTTGAGGGTGACCTAATGATGCAGTTAAATAAAACTCGTTGAGCAAGATAAACATTGGGGAATTCACAGCATTCTCATGCTTCACCCTCCCCAGTCTGGGAAAGGAATGGGCTGTGTGGTAAGTTTAAACCAGTCTGCAAACAGTTTGCCTCACCTGCTCCTGGGCGGTGTAAGTTTGGGAACCGTGTACGCTGGTAATGATGTTGGTTTAATGTAAATACCAGGCATGCCGGGGGCATGTGTGCTGTTATTTGGAAATTTTCAGGAAGGTTCAGAAGAGGGCTGGCTGCCTGTGAAGCTCCAAAATCCTGTTCTCTCCCTAATATCTCCACTGCACTTTGGTGATGAAAACAAGCCTCCAGGTTTAACAGGGGAGGACTGGTGCTTTGCACTCGGTGTCCAGGGGTTTGCAAGGTCTCCTGTGTGAGCACAGCAAGAGCTGCTGCAGTTTAGGGTGCAGAGGAAGTTCCTGTCTCTCCGATTCAAGTGCCATCCTCCGTTTGGAGCCCAAGCGACTGAGCTCCTGCTGTGGTGATTAATCCCAATGACTTCACAGAAAGTTTTTGAGAGGGAGGTCTGCAGAATTTGTCGCATAATTAGTAAATCACTTCTGTGCACTGCATTCCCCTGAGCAGCATCAAAGTGGGGCCTAATCAGGTATGACTGGGAAGCAGAACAAAAATGTCTGGGTTTGATTTCAGCTGTGTAATGGAGTGGAGCCTGCTCCCTCCTGCAGTCAGCGCTTCCTGGTTTGTGCAGGAGGGCTGGGGAAGAGAGGGGAACTGGAGCTTCTTGAACATGAAACAGGCAGGAAAAATTTAACGAACCAGAGACCTTTCCTGAGCGCTTCATTTTTCTGCCTTCCCCACTGTTTCTCTACCCACAGATTTTCTGTGTGACTCCGCAGTCCTGGCTGCCTCAGCACTCCTGATAGCTGGGTCTGCTTGCAGAGCTGCCTCACTCCCTATCTCTGTCTCCATCACTTAAAAGCTGAGGTGACCCTTGTAGTTGCAGAACCATAAATCCAGGTTTGTACTTGGCCCATGTGGAGTGTTTCTCTGATACGCACCAGAGACTGTCAGGGAAGCAGAGATTCTTGTGTGATACAGTCTGCAAAGTGAAGTGGTGCTTAAAGTTATGCTTTCAAACTTAAACACTTGTTGGAATTATTGCTCTGAACACTTTTTCCCTGCATTTGGCTTTTTCAAGTCTCTCTGACACTGACGCAAATGGAAGCAGATTGCATAATTTTGTTTTCCATGTATTTTGAGAGACTGCATTTTTTCTGAAGAGGTTAGTTCAGATAAACTTTCGATTACTAGTGGCAGTTTTACCCAAGGACTCATTCTCTCATGAAGGGAATTTTCTACCTCCATTCTATCAACCATACTGTTAGGTGACACCAGTCACCTTACCTTAAAATTCACAGTCTGGCCTAAAAATCTTGAGAAGTCTGGTTGTATTCATTTACCTTTTCTGAATCTCTTAGCTCAAAATTGCTTTACCAGAGGAACAAATTCTTCATTTCTCATGTTAATATGAAAGAATCTCAGAGCCAGGTATTTTGTACCCACAAAAATATATGTAAGTATTTTATAAGACAAAATTGTAAGTAGTGGGGATGCTAAAAAGTTCTTTGAATGTGTATGTAAAAGTTTACATGTAAGACCTTAAAAGTTCTAGGGTCATTGTGAGGTTACTAGGATTTTTAAGTACATTTTTTTAAGGTAGGATATATTACCCAGCTGTGTTATCTCATTCTGCTGGGAATATAAATGCATTTGTGACATTCAGAAGCCCTAATGCTGTTGGTGATGCCACAGAACTAGAGGTTCCCAGCTCTCATGTTTCAGCTTGAGCCCACAAGATTGGTATAATTTCAAGATTATGGGAGGCTTTGGATGTGAGTGCCAAGATGCTGGATATCTTAGAAATATATTTTGTTTAGAAATACCCATGATTTCCTAGAGTTGTTCTTTACAATAGGTGTTTGGGTGTTTTTTTTTTTTAAATCATTACTAGGCGTGTCAGCACGACTGTCCTTTCAGAATTTAAGTGCTGCTGTTGTTTTTCTCTGGCCATCGTTGTGTGCCTTTCATTAGTGCTCAGGATGGCAAGATTCTGCCACTGGGTTTCTGAGAACAGAGTAACATATGTTTCTAGTCAAATAGCTCAAATTGTTAACATTGGCATCTAAATAGTACTCCTTAGGCTTGTAAGATTAACTCACTGAGAGCAGCAGAATCAGTCTCTCTGAGTAACTGCTTCAGGTTGTTTTCAGACTGGAAGAGAGTATTTTGTAGGTTGAAAATTGGTTTTTTGCATCCATGAGGCACACTGGCAACATAATTCTTTTGATCTAACCTCCGTGGGTCTTCACAGATTAAATGTCACAGCAAGGCTATTCCCTAATTGATTATAACATCAAAGCAGAGCTGCCTGGTGATAGGTAATGAATAAGCTCAAGCAGATGAGTGGTTTGTGAGGATGCAAAGTTTTAACTCTGCATACAAATGGGTGAGCTAAGAAAGGAGCTGGAAACCACCTAAGACACACCAGGTGACCTTGAGCATGGCCTGTGATGGTTTTGCCTCATTCTTCATTATGAGAACTGACAAATAAAGTTGATGAAATCAATGTAACAATAAGTAGAGCTGCCCTCCTGGGAGGAGAAGAACCAAATTGCTGCTACTAAACTGAACATTCCTGAGGAAATTAATTGCACATCACTCTTCTGCATGACCCCTAAAATCCTCGTGCTGCATATGATTTCTGGGGAAATACAGCTCTTGAAATGATGTTGCTGGCAGGGACTACAGTTACCTGTGAGTGTGGGAAAGAGAAAAACGGTAGCTAGAGCAGTGATTCTTTGTTTTTTCCTAACTGACAAAGGCTGGGTTTGTTTCCCAGTTAAGGAATTGTCGCATGAGCTTGGAGGTTTCCATACACCTTCTGTGCTGGGAAGCAGGGAAATGAGACATAAGGTGCATGATTCTGAAATGGTGAAGCCTGTGCTGGGCTGGGGACACCTGAACTCCTGCGTGCACTGCCAGCCAGATGTGAGTAATGCCGGTAATGCCGGAGCTTCCTCTTGGACAGGGATGAGGAGTGGATTCCTCCTTTCTGCGGAGAACAGGAAGGATGATGCTGAGTCTCTGCACTCGTAACCCTTTAGTTCCCAGTTGAGCTTCATGGTCACTGTTGTCAGTTCCTCTAAGGCTCCTGGTGTGTTGGGAGCTGCCTCGTCCGTCCAGGTCCCTGCAGGGTGTGTTGGGTCCCTCCCAGGAGCACAGAGAGCTGTGGGGGTATTTTGTAGCAGCCGTGGCCAGGTGGAACAACAGTGTGTGCTTTTCCAGCTGCAGGGTTGAACTTCATCCCAAAGGGTGGGAAATTTTACCAGAGCAGCAGGAGTGTTTCAGAATACGTTGAACTGCCAGACTGGGTCTGCACCAGGCTGAGCTCCGTGCTTAAGAAGAGACTGGCTGCAGCATGGAGAGGGAGTGACTTCAACTGTTAGAATAAAGAACATCCAGAGAAGTTAAAGGTTGAATGTCTTTGGAGGAGAAAGCAAAACCTGCCTCCTGAGGTCATCCAAGCGTGATAAATCCACACAGTCCCCTAAGAAAGATTTCTTACTTGGCTAAAGCAGGAGAGGTTGAGCTGGGGATCTCCAGAGCCTGGGAAATGTGAGCTGTGTAGCTTGGAGTTAGTTCTGTGATGGACTCAAGCATGTTATAGATTGCTAGATCTGTCTTTGATATCCTGCAGAGATTATTGTTAGGAACAGTAAACATTCCCACTGCATAGGACTGAGAAGGGTTTGAAATCAAAAGGCTGCTTCTGATTCTTAGATTGGTTTTCAGAAGCTTCTTGGTTGATGGTTCAGAAAGCTCAAATCAGTAGTGCTGGCATACTAGCACCAAGCTTAGCCAATCCTTTTAGCTCTGTATCCTGAATTGCAGAAAAAAAAGTGATTGTTTTCTCATGAGAGATGGCACTTAAGGCTGTAAGGGCAGAACAAAAGAGCCTGTTCCTAACAGTCCTCGGTTGAGCAGTTTTATCTGCAAAGTGTGGTGAAAAGTTATGAAAATAATTTCAGTCAGTAGTTGTTGCTGAACTTTCTCTTAGTGTTTGTCTAAAAAATAGTCTCAAGAGGAAAGACCTTTGTTCACTTAAAATATATTTTCTGGTAAAGATTTTATTTTGAAACGTTTTTAAAAAGAAACGTATAAAATTGAAGAAAACCTCACATGAGTCTTTTGTGTGGGAAGACCTGTGCAGTGGAGCTACCTGGGTCATGCCACACCTTGCCACTGAGTTTTTGCACCTTCTGCATGACTGTGATGGAGCCTCTGCTCTCTATTTTCCAGGCAGAACCCAGATGTGCCACTGCAGTTACAACAGAGACCACCTCACCACCACAGCCCAACGTCTTCCTTGACATCCCTGGGATCTTTGACTTTGCTTCAGTCTCCACCACCATCTAGGCTGTCCCCTTCCCAACATCAGCAACCTCTGACTCCAAGCCAGGCAGATCCTGGCATTCTGCCACGGACCCAGCAGCCCTTCTTGTCCAACCAAGTCCATCAGGGAGATTTGTACCGGCTATGCCAGCCCTTCCTTGGCCCGCAGCAGCAGCAGCAAGGCGACTCCTACTCCGTGATGCCCCGGGCTCAGCAGATCCCTTCCCCATATCAGCAGATGCAAGTAGATCCTTTTGCCATCGTTTCCAGGGCCCAGCAAATGGTGGAAATCCTGTCAGAAGAGAACCGGTCTCTACGACAGGAGCTGGATGGGTGTTATGAGAAAGTGGCCCGACTGCAAAAGGTGGGTGGTTTTGGTACGAATTCAGGCACTTTCCCATGCCTGGTATAGTCCTTAATTGAATCATCTAATCTGTGACTGTTACATTCCCTGCTTAACAAATTGATTAACTACTTCAGAGTCTTTCATATGCAGATTGATTGGTCTGTATCCTGTCCCTTTGGGCATCAGCTTAACTTTGTCAGAAGATAGAATCAACGCCTGCAGTTTTCTGCTAACAGTTTATTGACTGTGCTCAAAAGCACATCCCCATCAGCTGCTGAAGGGATTGACTGCTTGGCTTGTTTGGTTAAATTAAGGCTTGTGTCCAGGATAGCAGCAGGTTTCATTTTCCCTAAAAGATTTTAGAGGCTGCAGGAAGGGCCTGTTTGGACTAGCACCAGACCATAGTCACTCAAGGAGGCACAGGGGACATTGCTACAAAACTGGTCGTCAGGACAGAGTGCAATGCAAGTAGTGCTGCTATGGCTACATTAAAGACATTTGGACTGCAGGACTGGGACTAAAACTTCTTTTGTCTCTCTCTCAATGCCACACAACTTCCCTGAAAACTTAATGTCTTGATTTGGACCCAACTATTTGCCACCTTTGGCTTTATGAAACAAGCAGAGTACATGATGCTAAAACATTTAAAAGAAAATATCCTGGTGAGACCCATCATTAACGTGTGTGGAGGTATTTTCATGCTGCCTCATAGAAATAACTTCTTGACGACCAGTGGTTTAAAGTTGTGCAGCAGGTCAGCTTTGCTTTTGCTTTGCAGCTGTGGAAAGGCTGATGCCACTTCCAATTTAGGTCTTTGTGGGCCTTGCTGTGCTCTTTGCACTGACCAGTGTCCAGGGCCATAAAAATGTGTGACTCCTTAAAACATGTGGTTGAGTTCAGATGACCAGCATGGCTTTCCACGCTCATTATTTGCTATGGTACCTCTTTTCAGGGACATAAGTTTGTTTTATTGTGTTTTTACAGGGTTCCTGACAAGGAACCTTTAGAGAAGAGTTTGACATCTTCCTGATAATGACAGAAGGATAAAAATGCACTTCCCTCCACCTCCCTGTTGATCACTTGCTGTAGGCAGTGCTAGTGGGGTTTGCTGTAACGTAAATCCACACTTCCATGGCAAACCATGCCTAGTGAGGAGAGTTAGAAGTGAATCTCCTGCTCTGGATGATCAGAGAAACTTTACACTGAGGGCTAGAAAGAGGGATAGAACATATTCTACTGCAAAGTTTCCCTAACTCCACTTATAATTTGCATATTTAAAAGCACAACTACGTTGTAGGAGTGTAAACATAGAAGATCAGGAGATTTTTATTGAGAATTTTGGACCATAACAACTATTTGCAGAGTTCACCAGAAATTCAGGGTCTCTCACTAGGTTTTTTTGGCATAGTTTGATCTGCCTTTTTTTTTTAACTTTACATACCTGATATTGCATTAACTATTTATATAAATGCTCTTTGCCCAAACTAATTATAGTGTCAAACTGCCCCAGTCTTGGGGCACTTCTTCAGTTTGCTATATCCATGTTCCCATCATACTGGGGAAACAGAGTGAGAGTCTGGAAGGAGCATCAGACCTTTGTTTCAGACATTGTTATTCTTTATACAGATGGATCCAGATCCAAGACTGTCATTTTACTTAGTGCATAAGTGTAGGTTTCTCTCAATAAAGAACACTTCAGAGAAAGTAATCTCTTGTCTGAGACAGAATGAATATTGTTAGTGATAAAATAGTAAGTGCTTGTTTTCACTTCCACTGCAGCTGGAAACAGAAATTCAGCAAGTTTCAGAGGCGTACAAAAACCTGGAGAAATCATCTTCGAAGAGGGATGCCCTGGAAAAGGCCATGAGAAACAAACTGGAAGGAGAAATCCGAAGGCTTCATGATTTCAACAGGGATCTAAGAGGTAAATGAAGTAAAACTTCTCTTCTTGGGTTTTTTATTATACTTACTTGGCAGGACAGTGTTTTGCTGCAGAATTCACTGTGTCTGGCACAACTGGAATATGATGGGATACTCAGGACTATTCAGTAGTTGGAGATTTGAAGCACTTGCTGGGAGAATGGAAAAAACAGGTTTAGGAGAGTGCTGTAGTCTTTCATTTCCAGCCTGTTTCTCATTGACAAGAAGCATGTGATAAGCCAAATACCATAAACCAGATGCAAGCCTGGAATTCTCTCATGTCTTATATCCTAGAGATAATTTGTACAATTTGTTCAGTTTACACAAATGGAAAGAGGTTTTGCTGACTGCCTAATCCCACATTAGGCGTGTTCACTTGATTTCCTGTCCAGTGACCCTTGTGCACTTACATACAAACTGCAGACTGTCTGTTCTTCCTGCAGGTCTTGTCATTCCTTATCAATGTAGGCATCTGGTTTTTTGGATCTCCCTTCCTTTTCCAGAGTGAGATGTTATTAGTGTCTGGTTCTTGCTAAGAGGCTGAAGCAGCATGATGGCTGGCAGGGGAGAGTGGTGTTGAGTGGTGTTTGACCTTAACAGGAGTAAAAGTTTAAGCATTAGTTCAAAAGGGGAAGGTGAAAAACATCCACAATTTGAGGTGTTTAAAGGTGCACAAACAGTCTTTTAAACTGAAGTTTAATTTTTTGTGTAAGCCTTCTGATTGTCCTCCATGTCACTGCCCCGTGTCCTTTGCTAAGAACCTGCTCCCAGAAATTATTTTGCATTCAGGAAGTAAAGCCATGCAGTGCCCAGTGCCCTCGAGAAGGACAGTACACAAACACCTGCATTAAATAATCTTATTCAGAGTAAAACACATTTCATTCTAATTTTCATAGACTGATAGATATTTCTAGCATCTTGAAGCAGCAGAGCTGTTAAGCTGTTCTTAGCATTTCACACTATTCCCTCAAGTCAGGTAATTGAACAACAGTGATTTAATCTTCTGTTAAGTTTTAGTGGATAATTACTAGAGAATCTTTTAATTGTGTGGTGAGATTTGTGTGGAGGAAATAAAGGTATAAATTGAAAAACCAAACTTCTTCTGTGTTATAATTGTTTAAAGTAATTTCTTTGGAACTTAATTTAACCTGTTTTGTCTCATTGAGCATATTTCTTCAAGGACATAATTAGAAACAATTCAAAAGTGAGTGCCAGCTTCTGATGGGCTTTTTACTTTAGACTGCGTAGAATTAGGAGATCCATTCCCCCAGCTTGCATTAGAAATTGCCTGGAGCAGATGTAACTTAATGCTTGAAAGTTTTTAATTATTTATTTTGCTTGTATTGAAAATTTTTGCAGAACGTATGGAGACAGCCAACAAGCAGCTTGCGGAGAAGGAGTTTGAGGGGTCTGAAGACAATCGGAAAACCATCTCTCAGCTCTTTGCACAAAGTGAGTTACACAGTCCTAATGGGTCAGTGGAAAGCTCCAGCCATCCTGGGATGGAGGACAGTGCAGCAGGTTCATTATCAGGACAGAAATCAGCTCAGGGACAGTCCAAAACTGGCAGTGGAGAAGGGAGGAGGGATTCAAGAATTCCTTTTCTGTCAGGATGTAAAGCCCATCAGATGGGATTTATTAGAGATTTCGGAGCAAAGGCAGTTTGCAGTTAAACTGTAAAATTAATGTTTACCCCATAATTTACAGGATATTTTATCCACCTATTTTATTCCTTGAAAGCTTTGAAATTAAACCTTCCCAGGATGACAGGAGTCATGGCATGAGTTAAAGCCAATGGGACTGGAGCCTGCTAGGTCTCCTGTCTCTTTCCTGTTTTATTTGCCCCTGCCCTATCCTGTTCAGCAAAAATAAAGGGGATGAACACTCCTGCAGTCTGCTGGGCTGGATGAAGGTCAGGAATTCTGTCCACAGCAGTGGATTTATCACAAGGCAAACCAAAATGACGGATGTGAAATGCTGCTTTTCCTTTGTACTGAAATGTCTTGAGGCTGATGGTGATGAGCCAACTTTTCTCTCATCCCATAGTGTGCTCCACCCTTCTGACAACGCTCACTTTTCTCCAATTATTACATGAAAAGGTAGCACAATATAACTGCAAAATAGAGTTTTTCTGTAGTGCAACACACACTGCTGTTACTCTGACAAATGCTGGTATCCCTGTTTTATGTCATCTTTAGCTTATTCCTTGTAGCTTACATTGCAAACAAATGGCTGTTGGGGTGAATTCCAAACTCCTGGTGGTAGTGGAAAGTCTGCGAGTTTAGTCTCTCCTTCAGACTGGTTGGGTAGATGTTGAGGTTCATAGGTGCATCCAAAGAGGTGGGAAGGTCAAAGCTGTGAGGCCTCCCATTCCATTTTTCCTTTTGGAGGAACATGGAAGCCATAGTGCTACATTTCATCAGTCCCAGCATTTCTAGGAGTGCTGTAGGACTTGTCGAGTGAAGCAGTTCTCATTTGGGGACATCTGCACCGAAACTCCAAAAGGCTCTCTGCAGGCACTTAGAGATTAACAAACAGCCTGCTGGCACTGACTGATACCTGCTGGCATAATGCCACCCTGTCTCATTGCAGCTCAGTCTCTGCAGCACATTTTAATGTGCTCACACTGTCAGCAACTCATTCCTGGGTGGAGGAGAAATGCTGGGAAAAGATGGATTAAAAAACAGACAGGTGATGTTAGCCTTTGTCCTTGTGTCTTGTGTCATGTGCTGGCTCTGAGCTGCAGTCAGGGTTTGCTCTGCAGGGTTCTGGGTGCTGTTGGTGGACAGGTTTGTTTTGCAACCTGTGTGTGGGGTGTGCTGATTCCCCAGCAGAAGGGAATCTTTAGCTTCTCCATGTTGCTAAAGCTTTGCTCCTGGCTTTTTGCTGGCAGAAGAAAGGGAGTAATTGTGGTCCTGTAAATATAGTTATGCACATGCTTGCACAAACGGGCCCATGTACTCCATATGCAGTCTGTCCTAACACCCAGCACCTAGTTCCTGTTTTTCAAGCCTTCCACTCCTTGTCCTCATTCCTTTGTCGTGGGATATTGGTTTCTGGAATGCAGTTTCTCTGGTGTCATCAGTGCTGGGTGTAGATCATTCCAGGGAGTATTCTGTGGTTATGTATCCAGCAAGTGGGTTAATGTTATCATTGTTGCTGGTTGGCTTGAGCTGGGAATGACAACATACATAGAGGACATCAACTCTGCGTTGTGGTTTTGCCTTACACCCCTGTGTGATAAGTTCTCCAGTCCACAATTATTTTTATCCTACTAATTTTTTTATGAAGGCAGTTGCCCTGTTCCTGCAACATCATTGCTGCTTCAACTTGATCCAGCTCTTCCTGGAGAGCAGCAGAAAAGAATGAGCTGCTGTGCTTGGGGTGGCTTTGAAGCATCAGATGTAAACTCTCAGTGCTGGGCAAAAGGCTTTCTTAAACTGCAGGTCTGGTTTGAGCAGTGACCAAACAGATATGTGTGCCTCAGGTCTGGCCCAGGGTGTCATTTTTAAGGGGAAGACTCAGGAGTTCTCATTGCTCACTTGTTTTCTGACTTCTCTGCTGGTACTGCCAGCAAAGTGGGACAGCTGGGGGTTCCTCTGTAAAGGGGCAGTTGCCCTGGACAGAGCAGCCTTCCTGTTTGAGAAGTCAGTGTGGAAAAAAGGAGCACAAGTTTTTCAGGCACGGAAGTCTGCCATCTCTCTCCCCAGCCTGAGATATTACAATTACTCAGTTTGTTTTCCACCACTGAAAGCTCAGATGTGAAGAGGTGCCAAGTTTCACTAACCATCTGCATAATTGCAGCAAATTACCTCACTAACTAACTGTACTAAGTGATGCACCTTCTGTTGCTTCTTACTATCACTGTGGCACATTGTTACTTGAAGGTACCGTGCTTGTTTTTCAGGGTTATAAGTCCTTCTCTTCCTTGAAAGCCACGTCCTTTTTTTCCGTCCTTAGCACTGGATTTGCATTCTCTCCTGTGAGAAGTTCCAGTACAATCTTTCCTTCACCTCTGGAGTGAAATACCCCTGAAAGGAGGCAGAGACAAGTGCTGTCCATTGATAACTCTCTCTTTGTTTTCACAGACAAGGAAACACAGCGGGAAAAAGAGAAACTGGAAATAGAACTGGCTGCTGCACGTTCCACCAACGAGGACCAACGAAGACACATCGAGATCCGAGACCAGGCCTTGAACAATGCTCAGGCCAAGGTGGTGAAACTGGAGGAGGAGGTAAGGATGCTGGGAGAGAGAAATTAGGGTAGCTTGGGTTCCAGTCAAAGTGACTGTGGGAATGAGTTTGTCTTGTGGAAGTTTTAAGGAAATCTGCTTTCTTCAAAGCTGTTTATATCTGCTTAGCTTTGTGTCGACTAGCTAAACCACTGAACTGTGCACAGATAAGCCACAAATCTGTATTTCCTTGGAAGTGCTTTTGTCTAAGCAGCCATATTTTGTTTTCTTTTTGTTTCAACTTGTAAAAGTGGGCTGCAACTAAGATCTCAGCCCTAGCAACCTCCTGAACTTGGCAGGAATTCAGATTTGGATGGACATTCAAATAATATGAGATGAATGTAGCTTGTCCCCTTGCCAGGTGTGGAGACAGTGCAGATCTCTGTATGTGCCCAGCATTTGTAACAAGCTGGGCATGACCTTAGTTGTTTTCTCTACCTTTCCTCCCAGGAGGGGATAATGCCTTTTAGCTGCTTAGCTGGGCAGCTTTCACAGCAGTTGCTTTTGTAGCTTTGTCCCTGCCACTCATGGCTCTCACCTCGCTGCCCTTCTGCGTCACAGTGTCCGTCCTCTTTCCTCCTGCCTACTTCTTTCCTCTCAAAGGCCCTGTTTCCCACTCCCAGCCTCTGCTTCCTTTGCTCCTACTCTTCCTCCTTGGAGAGTCTCAGGAGGAAATGTCATGACCAAGCACACTTCCTCACTGCAGATTTGTTCTCCAATTCTGCCATCTCCCTGCCTACCAGCACTCAGTGTCACCCTCAGCTGAGCACTGTTCCTGTATGCCCCTGAATTTTGCTGCTTTCAGAGACATTCCTCAAACCCTCCCCTTGTTTGCTTCTACTTTTCTCTCTGTTCAGGATCCCACTGTGCCAAGAGAGGAGGAATGATCAAAGACAAAGGGAATATCCTCCTCTCCCAGGTACAGATGTAGCTGCTTTCTTAATTTTAGCCTGTTCTTCTCTGACTCTGTATTTGCCTCAGTAGCCTTTCCCCTCTTGTGTCCTTTATTTTTGCCCCTTCCTTTAATCTCTTCAGCTTCATGGAAGCCTTCCCTCAATGTCTCTCCTCCTGGATCTGCTCTGCTCATCCAGGATGTTGTTGTAGGGTTACCTGCTGTCATAACCTTATTAGCCTGGCATGTCTGACTTGCACCTTGGTTACTCAGGGGACAGGGAGTATTAGGTTATAGGATAATTTATTTACATGTGATGTGATTTTCTTTGGCTCTAAAACTATTCTCTCATTGATTCTGCAATGTATTGGAGCTCTTTGGCTTTCCTTCAAATTTCAGCACCTTATGACACTAAAAGTCTGATGTGTCACTAACTCCAAGTACATGGGACATCCTTGTGACTTCCCCTGCTTGGAGTCAATGTGTATAGAAGGTGCTGTGATCAGCTGGGCCAGCACTTGCCTGGGCTGAACCTCAGTGCAGGCACCAATTTTGGCTCCTTCACAGTAAAGCTGAAGCAAAGTATTGCTTCCTAAGTACATTGGTAAATTAGGTAAGTGACTCTGGGCTAGATTGCATGATAACTTAAAAAGCACATGTACAGTAACACAGAGTGAAGTGCCCTGCATGAGGGCTCGTGGTCATATGCATCCAACCTTTGCTCGAATCCCAGGGTGTGCAGGAAGTGCCACCCTTCCTGTTGTAGATAAATATGGAAGCATCTCAGTGAGGGAGGAGTTAACTCTCCTTTTTCCTAAAGGTGAGAGGGAAAAATGGGAAACAAAGATTAAAGAGTCACTTTTGCAGATTTCTCAAATAATTTTTTAATGAAATCCTTAGGATTATAAAGCATTTGTTGCCTTATTAGTGTTAAATTGTGGAAAGTTCTCAAATCCCCAAGCTGTTTGGTAACCCTTCAGAAGCAGCCAGAAAGCTGTTCAGAGCTCAGGGCACCGTTAGAGGGGACTGGAAACATTGTTCTGAGCAAGGGACATTCAGTGACCAGGATATATGAACAATTTGTCGATTATTTCTTTTATTCCTGCCATCTGAATGACTGCTGAATCTGAATGACTGGTCCCTGTAACTGTCCCTGTAACTAGTCCTGCTGAAGAGGGGGGAGTTTCTTACGCTCAGGTTTCGCAGCTACTCTGGCTCAGGGCCTGAGGGGGGTGTGCACATTTCAGTTGTTGCATCCTGTAATGTAAGTTTTCAGCTTTTTTGTTTTTCCCTTTCCGTTTTGACTTCCTATTAAGCAGAGTAACCCTGCCTTGTATGCACCAGATTCTTTATAAAAAGAATATTTCCATTCTAAGGAGAGCTATAAGCCTTATATCACCATAACAATTTAAATGTTGCATTGGAATTGCAACTTTAGATTCTTTTAAAAATCTTTTGCTTGAACTGCCAGTTTGGACAAAATCACCCATCTGTAAAATGTCTTGTCTACTCTTGTGGTGCTTTGAGGGTTTTTATTGAATTTTAACATTCAACTTAGAGTGGAAGGAGAGATAAAGGGATGCTAAATGTGATGGAGAATGATCTTGGAGATACTGAAGTATAGTGTGAAGCAGTTGGAAGCAAAAGTAGACATTCACAGAATACTTTCCCTGTTTGTAGGGGTGAAATGACTCTTCAAATTTAGAACAAGATACCATTAAAGTTTTTGAAAGTGTGGAGTTTATTTCTGCAAAGTGCAAAAAAGAGTGATTGATTATAGATATTTAAAGCAAACTTGAATATGCCTAAGAACAGAACTGCTATCTATGTATGTTTTATATATAATATATATATATATACACGCTTTATACTTAGCTACTCTCCTTAAAGGTACCCAGTTATTAACCCCCTATTTTCACTTCTGCATTTTCATTCTTCCCTTTAGTAGATATTCCACAGTTTTGCATGAATCATCAGCTTATTAAAATAGTTTCTAGTGGAGTATTAGTCTGTGGCTTTTAAAATCAAAACTTCAGATCATTTTCATTATGTGTAATACATTTGAGATAAACTGAATGTTTGTACATTGACTTGAAAACCTATATCACAGTCAGAAATGGTTAGTGATAATAGCTGCAGCCTAAAGCAATGGAAAATTCTCATTTTGGAGCATGGATTGCTTGGATGGTCTCAACTGATGGAAGCATTGGAATGGCAGCAGCGTGCAGCAGGTTTGTGGTCACAGATGGCCTGGGTGGGTGAGCTTTTAAAACAGTCACTGTACCATGATTTAAACAACATCTGCTCACATACACCTTGAGAGCCTTCAGCAGATGGAGCATTTAAACTTGGCTTTGCTCTGGGCCAGGGGCAGAATGGCTGTGTTTGCAGAAAGGACCACTCTGACCCACCCGAGACTGAGTAAATGCCGACTTATTGCCAGGCTTGTAATATTGCAGGAAGGGGTTTGATGCCAAATACTTTATCTAACCACAACTGCTGGGTGCAGAGGGTACAATTGCAACTGGGTTTACGTTTTTTCCCAAAAAAAAAAAGGAATTTCCAGAGCTTTTCTTGAACTTGGTCATTTCTGCTGGTTAAACCCTGGTTAAATTCATACCATGGAAGACCAAACTTCAATTCAAAGAAAGTTGTGGGTTTTGTTGCAGTAGTGTAGCTTGTACTCCTTTGCTCCACCACTTTACAAACCACTGTTCTACTGAGTGCCTTGAGACAGCTTTGAAAAATAGTGACTACCACCAGGAAGGTAAAAATATCTACTCTTTGCCATCCTCTTTCACACAACTTGCAGTAGAAAGAGGAGACTGATACCCTCTCATATGGGTGGAAATTGGGGGCTGGCAGAGAGAAGTTTGAATGAAATATCTTTTCTAAAAATGCTTGTATTTATAAGGTCCTTCAGCCATTGGAATTTAACATAAACAGATATCAGGGCTAAGATATGTATTCATTTTCCACTGTTCTATTGGTAGGACAGAAATGACCTGGTAACACCAAGGGTTCTGTCTATGGGGAAATGTGAAAATGCATTTCCCATTGACATCTACTGTACTTTATATGCTTTGTCTGAGATGCTTTCAGAACAGACCTCTGGCACAAGAGGAGACCCAAAGGAGAGCTGTGTGCTTGAAGGCTTGTCTGGTTTTTTTCCATTCACTTCTTGGTCTATAAAAATATACTCCTGGTCTCCACAGCTTTGTGTCACATAAATGCTTAGACTCTGAGAGCTACAAAATACTCCTTTCAGGGCAGAGCTGCTTCTAAAGGGGACACTTTTTAGATGGCTTATCATTCCTGGATGGGTAGGGTGCAGAGGAGAGAAAACTCCCTCTCTTCCCTGTAACTGATATGTGTGTGTCTAATGACCTACATTCTTGTAACAGAACAGAATTGGCTTTTTACTGCTGTGTCACTATCTCACATATTCTGCCAGTTAGTGATTTTCCAGAGATGGCTTTGAGAGTTAGAACTTGTTTTAGCACAAACAAGCGGAGCGAGGACTTTATGACATTCCCATGCAACAAACACTATTCCCTAGCAAGAGGATAGTGTTACCAGATTGTTTCAGCATGAGCTCTTGCTGAGGCCAGTGGTGTCTTGTTGGGCCTGAATTCAAACAAACCGAGGGTTCAAAGGCATCCTAGAGGAATATATTCCAACTGCATGAGGGAGAGGTGGTTTAAACGTGTTTGCTGTCTCGTTTTTTAAACTACATTTCTGCCATAGCAGGCAAATTCTTGTGGGGAAACACATTTTCAGCTGTGCGTGAATGGATTCAGCTTTAGGATAAACCCAGAATGTAATGAAAACACCCTGAATATATTAAACAAAAGACTTTGAAGACACCAGAAATAGTGGGTAGGAGACAAACAGATGCTGCTGAATGTTACCAATTGGCTGAAACTGGAGCTGTCCAAGATGAAGGAGGTAATGGCTGGGTTTGACAAAATGCCTGGGAGAGTTCTGAATCATTGGTGGCTGTGCAGGAAGTTTTCTCTTCTTCCCCAGAAAAAAAATCTTTGCTGAGTAATGCATCTGGAAGAAATGCTCTCTACAAAAAGAAGATCCTTCCTTCCCCCTCACCTGCTATGTCCAGGACTGTGTTTGTCCTGCAGAGGCAGCTCCAGTCAGAGGATGTTACAGCCTCCCCTGGGACTTGACAGTGAAAATTCATTGTTCCTGTGTACCCCGGCTCCCTGGGCATGAAACCTCTGTGCCCCCTTCTGAGCCTTCCTTGTGCAAGAACTTGGGATCCCTGAAAGAGATTGCATGGTTTGTCAAAGCCTAAGTAAATGGAGCAATAGGATTTGTTTGGCTTTCAGAATGTTAATCCCCTTTCTGCTGGACAGTTGTAATAATAAGCAAGTACCCCTATTTCTGAGAGGAAAACTTTATCCTTGGCCATTGGTTTTAGACCATACAGGTGCATGACAGGGGATGGGGAAATAAAATGAAGCCAGAAATACTTGATCAGGCTGCCAGGGAATCCTGGGATATTCCCTGCATCACTTTCCACTTCATGCACTGGATTTCTGCAGAGCCCAAGCCACTCCTGCTCCTCTTTATTTTTCTTGTCCTCGGTCCTGTTGCGGAATTTACATAAGCTTTGTAGTAAATGGGAACTGGAGAGTGACTGCTCTTGTTTACTTTGGTTTAGTTAGAAAATCTTGTTGAGAAAATTATAGCCTGACCTCTGATGCTTGGTTAGGACATTTTCCAAATCAGTCAGAGATTGACCTGGAGAAGATAAGGATATTAATAAAGTTGTGCTCTGTGCTGTAGGAAATGCTGGGAAGGGATACAGTCATGCTGAAGTGCTCTGCTGTGCTTCCAGACATGCACTGAGGTTATTTGAGATCTTACATCTTAAATAGCTGTTATAATAAAGATATCCTTATGGGCAAAATGCTCTGCATTTTCAGAGCACCCTTCGAGGCAAAGCAGTTATGATACATTATGTGAACATGAGTTTGCTTCTTAGTTAAATGTTGTACCATCAAAAGAAAAATTACTATCTTGTCAAATTTATTTAAAATTACATACCAAAGGGTGGGACTGCATCCTTGTAAAGCTTTGGGAATGAACTCTTATCTAGAGCATGTGTTCACTGCAAGGCCTGATGCAGAGGAGAGAATTCCAGCGTCCTCTGATGCCATCTCTGCTGTGGTAGGTGTTGTTGTGGCCCTTGGCACTGCACTAAGGTTCTGTGATGGAAGAGAGAGGGTGGGGAATCCATGGCAAATGACCAAGAACAAGCCTCAGCATGCTGCCTTTTTTCCTTCCTCCCAACTTACTTGTGTCTTCAGCACCCTGGCAATCCTCAGGAAATTGTTTCCAATTCCTGTCTTAGGAAAACAAGATCATACTCTCAATTTATGGTAATGAAATCCCTCTGAGCTTGGGAGAATCAGTCCTGATCCTCTTTACTTTGATAGGACAGATGAAGTCATAAAGATTAAGAAATAAAAAATATAAAAATTAGATTTCAGTTTTACCACTCCTGGAGAGTCCTGGTCCATAGAAGGGTGAATTGTTCTCACAAACACTTGCAGAGTGGCAGAGCTGGAAATGGAAGTGCCAGAATATGCAGTGAGTTGACTGAGTGCAGGGAGTGCATGAAATGAAACAATCTTATAGATAAAGGATAATTCTGACAAAAGACATTAGGAAAGCTGAGTTGTCTGGGGCACATCCATGCCTTTAAAGCTTATGGAACATCTGGGTTCCAAAAAACTGAAAATTACTTGAGGAATTCCTGAATTAATTCTGGGTTTTATGTTGTTAAAAACCCACACACACAAGCCCCAAATATTCTAACATTCCTAATTCTTCCTGATGCTGGAAGATGAGGTGTACCTTATGAAGGGGGAGAAGTAGTTGTCTTTCTGCAAAGCCACTGAACAAGCTGTGCCTGTACGTTGGGTCTGGTCCCAAGTCAGGCATGTGCAGACAGTGCAGGAAGTTGGGCAACTGCTTGTGTTGCAACTTTTCACCTGCAGGTTTGGCTGATGGGAACATTTTCAAAGTGAATGTTTCAGTGGAATTTCTGTGTCCTGCTTCTGTTTTCTGGCAGGTCTCTTGGTGCTCTTTGTCAATGCAGGCCAAAACATTTATCCACACATACCCATACTCAGGTTTGTTAATTTTGAAACCAGTAAAATGTTGTCAGAGGCTGCTTTTGCAGGGAGGATTTTACCTATGTGTTAAAAAGCTTTTCAGAAATGTAAATGCTTTGTAGTAGGTAATAAGAGACCAAATGTGCATCACTGCATCCTTAACTTTTTTTATCCGGAGGAGAGGTGATTTGCAAGATATTATTATTCAGCTTGATGCATGGTATTTCACTGCTTGGTTGTTCCTCACTCTTGTCCAGGTCAAAATCCAAGATACTGGGTGCTCTCCATCTCTAGGTTCTGCTGCTAACCACATAGTTAATCTCTTTTGGCCACTTTGAGCTGCTGTTATTCCAAGTGTAATGTTGGTTGTCCTTCCCATTCCAAACAAGCTTGAAATCTTGAGCAATTGAATAAAAATACCTATGGTTTGTACATGCACTGGTGGGAAGTCCTTTGGCTGGATTGCTCACTGTTTATTGTAACTTTTATTGTAAAATACTTGTTTGGGGAAAATCCTCTAAGGCAGCAACATTCACGCTGTGAGATTAGATGCCTGCTGACTTTATGAAGAGAAGAAAAGGATACCATGTCTGGGATTAATAGTGTTTGGAGATTTTTCTCTCTCTGCTATTCACATTGCAGTCTCTTCATTGCCTCGAGGAACAGGAGTGAAAAAAGGGAAAATTTTTGAAGAAACACATGATAAGACCTTTTTGGAACAAAGGTGCGATGTAAGAATGGCTCGTGTTGTTCAGATCAAAGTATCCTGTGTCTGCTGAAACTTAGAGCAGATTCCTGGGGAGCATTATCAGAACGAGGCCAACAAGCAGTGATACTTTCCCAGAATACTTTCCACTTCCAAGAAGGACTTCCTGAGCCAAAAGTGGTGTCTTTTGTCTTTAATATCCCTCAGTGGAGTTTTCTTCCATGAAGCTGTAGAGCAGCTCTTTGAACTCACATAAGGGAGTCTGTGTTTTGCATTCTCTAGATTTCGGCTCCGACTGTTGGGAAAAGTTGCCTTCTTCCTGCTGTTTTTGTATTTCAGGGTTTGACAATCACAGCTACAAAAACAGTATCCCAGATTTACTGCAGAAGGCCAGCTAATTGTAATTGTTAGTCTTTTGCTTAATAGAAAGTAATGTCCATAGGTGTGCAGTATTCCCTATATTAAAATAGAGCTGGTGTGTTTTTATTCTTTTTTTGGTTTATTAATATTTTAGTTTGGTTTCTTTTCTGCCTTAACTGCCTTAGCAAGGTTAACAGACAGTTATTGGGGGGCTCAGCATGGTAGTTTTTGTTGCTTATTGTGAGACAGGGTACCAGCTTGGTTTGCAGGATGAACGATGGAGCAGGGTGGAAGGGCAGGGACAAGAACAGAGCAGGACTTCTCAGGTCACTCTGGGACAAGATTATTCCAGGCTGCTGGAATAAACCTGGTTGCAGTATGAGGAGAGCACAGGACATGGCTGGTGTGTGCTTTCATCCTATTATTTTATTATTATGGGACTGGAATAGGATCCTACAAGTTTTGCATCAGTTTCTGCTTAATCTTGTAAGAACACTGCCAGCAATTTTCAGTGTTGCACTGAAAATGTTCCCAGATTGTGGACCAGCTCTAAACACTGTCTTTGCTGCAGTGACCTAGGAAACACATGTCAATTCACTCAAACAGTATTATGAAGCCAGGTGCCCTTTCTAATCTGTTGCTGCTCTCAGATGTTGGCAACAGGTATTTTCCTCAGTTTCCCCATTGTTACTATGGGGTTGCTGAGGACAAAAAGGACAAATATACCCATCAGGAAAGCTGAGATGGGACAGACCTGTAAAATCCTGAGGGCTGAGTCTAAGTGGGAGTCTGAGACTCACTGACAGCAGTCATAGAATCATAGAGTCGTGGAATGGTTTGGATTGGAAGGGACCTTGAAGACCATCCTAATCTACCCAACCCTGCCATGGGCAGGGACACCTTCCACCAGCCCAGGTTGCTCCAAGCCCCATCCAACCTGGCCTTGGACACTCCCAGGGATGGGGCAGCCACAGCTTCTCTGGGCAGCCTGTGCCAGGGCCTCCCCACCCTCACAGGGAAGAACTTCTTCCTAATATCCCAACTAACCCTGCCCACTGTCAGTGTGAAGTTATTTCCTTTTGTCCTGGCACTCCAGACCCTTGTAAACAGCCTCTTTCCATCTTTTTTGTAGGCTCACTTCAGGTGCTGCAAGTCATGTGGACATCCTCCTGGCTGCTGTGCAAAGCCAGACGTTCACTCACTTATTCTCATTATTTATGATGCATTTTCTGCCTTTGTTTCAGCTCAAAAAGAAGCAGGTCTATGTAGAGAAAGTAGAAAAGATGCAGCAGGCCTTGGTTCAGCTGCAGGCAGCCTGTGAGAAGCGGGAACAGCTGGAACACAGGCTGAGGACCCGGCTGGAGAGAGAACTGGAATCTCTCCGGATGCAGCAGGTACCCCTGTTCTCCTGGGCTGTACTGGGTTTCTTGTAGGATTGCACACTACACCCTACTCCACACAGAAAAGAAGGGCAGTGGGGTTTTTGTCATCTTGTATTATTAGCTAGAGTCATGGATTTGCTGATTGTTGTATTATTTTTACCTGATTTTATACTGTTTTAATCAGAAAATTTAGGTAAGCAGCAATAGCAGATCCATCCTGTGCCAGGTGCAGACACAGCCATATAGCTTAGATGCTGTTTTATCTTTAAGTAGCCTGGTTATATTTGCTTTGAAATTATTTTTAGTATCTTGTTCACAGTTTGGGATTTTATATATAATTCATTAACAAGTGGTCTGAAGAGAGGCCCTTCAAAAAACTTCTGCATTGAAAAAACCACTAAACCAGCAAACCCAATTCTATAAATGCAGTTGATGGAAATGTAGACTATATTCTTGGGAGTGTAATGTGAAAAGAATGAATGAGAAGTAGATTGTGCAGGGGTGTTATGAATTGGATGTGAGGTTTTACTTCAGCCTTTGTCAAACACAGGTGAACTGCCAGGTGTGTAAATTTTGCTAGAAATAGGATGCAGGCCTGTGTTCCAGATCACATTTATTTTCAGGTTATTTTTATCCCCCAATTTTCACCTCTGCATACAAATGGATATTTAAATCTTACTTGGGGTTTTTTGTTTTGGTTTTAGTAGGAGTTACAGTAATTTGATAAACTTTCCTGTGTTACCTTTGGAAGATTAAGTACTCTAAACAACTTTTTACATTGAGCCTCAGTAAACACAAAAACTGCTTTCTTGTCATGGTTAAAAATTCTGAGCTGAGCATAAAACAGCTTGTCCACCCAACTTCTTTTCTTTTAAACTTTTTTTTTAAATTTTTTTTGAAGTCAAATATCCTGCTAATCCCAGATTATCCATTGAACTATTAACTCAGCAAATCTCCACTCTTGTTTTGAAAGGGAACTTTGCCTGTCTTCCAAATATTGCTTTAGAACTGAATTATTTTAATCCCCAGCTGCTTAATCCCCAGGTATACACTGATAATATTAATTTAATAACCAAATCCTTTAAAAATATTTTTGATGTGTTTTTTTAAAGGGTGATAGCTCTTGTATACTAGTTAGTGTTTTGCTAAACACTGTTGGAAGTAGGTCGATGTTACTTTGCGTATCATGGATGGGCTGTACACATTACACCTGAATAGCATAATCTAGGTCTGGGATGCATATTTTGGGCTTTGCACATGGAAAAAGGCCTCAGGAGTATTTTGCATGTCAGACATTTACTTGTTAGTCTGCCCAACATTGCACAGACCACTGCATGTCACTCGGGGGGTTCTTGTGTCAAAGCAGTGCTGCTCTGGAGCAGCCTCTGTCCTTCAAACAAAAAGCAGCTCAACCAACCCTGATTCTTACAGATGTATCTCGAGACTTCTATTTTTGGTTTTGTTTTTTCTTTTTCTCTTGGGAATCAGCGTCAGGGCACATCTCAGGCTGCCAACGTCTCCGAGTACAACGCCACGGCGCTCATGGAGCTCCTGCGCGAGAAGGAGGAAAGGATTCTTGCTCTGGAAGCTGACATGACCAAGTGGGAACAGAAATACCTGGAGGAAAGTGTGATGAGACAGTTTGCTTTGGATGCAGCTGCAACTGTGGCTGCTCAGAGGTAAATGAGACTTTTCATAGTACTGGGATTGTTTTCTTTTTCCAGTTGAATGTCATATTTCCCACCAAGGAATGTTGTCATACCACCCTCCCATGATCGCTTGCCTTGTGTTCTGAATGGCTCCTCAGACTTCTTCATGTAAGTGGAGCTTGGCTGCTTTTTCTGGAAGCTGTGCAATTGCCAGCAATTAGAAACATTTTTCCAGAGGAAGATTCCTCCACGTGCAGGAGCCATTTTCCAGACTAAAATTGTTCTGAGCCATTCCTAAAAGCTGTTGATTCAAAAATAGGTGTATGAGAAAGGATTTGCTTTTTTATTTTTAATGCAGGAATCAGTCCTTGCTGAAGTCATGTGAGATGGGGTGAGCTTGGTGATTCACATCATTCACCCTGAATGGCTTCCTTGTTCTCCAGAATGTTTTTGCAAATTACTTTGTGGTATTGTCCTCAACATGGTTACTAACCAGAAACATCTACTAGGAAATTCTGCTCAAAACATTCTGCTCTGTATGGAGAGCACTGCTTGTGGGGGTGGGAAGGATGTCTGAAATTTGGTAACAAGCTCACATTCCAAGAAAACTGCACAGGAACACTTATTATGGCTGTAAATGGCCTGAGCACTTCACTAGTTGGTAAACAAGAGCTGTATTGGGTGCAACTCCTTAGCATTAGCTATTGCTTACATATAATTTCATTGCTCTCTAGTTTATGGTTCTTGATGGCAGATTTTACTGTAGATTGTTTCATGAGCCAGATCCAGATAGGGCTGTTATCACTCCTGGCTTTCCAGCTTGTAAGATCATACTGGAATTAAAGGGGTAAAGTTGCAGAGCTGCTGTGTTAGCGTTTAAAGACTTATCTTATCTTGCTGCAGAAGCAAGCTGTTATTTCAGCATTTTGATGCTTCTTGTGCACTGTTTTCTGCCTCCCTAGAGATTCCCTAAAGGCTTTTGCTGCTGCTTGTCCTTAGAGGCCATGTTATATTTTCAGCATGGGCTGATAAGTAGGGGCCTGGTCTATTGTTTATCAGGGAATGAGAGGGGATGTGTTGCTGGACAGCTTTTGTTAAATGAACAAAAATGCTGTCCAGTCAGGAAAGAGCCAGCCTCTGCTTTTCCATTTCCATCTAGCTGCTGGGAGGGCTTCCACTAATTTCGGTGGCAACCTCATCTACACTGTGTACAGATTTCTTTCCCTTTTCTTTCATGGTGGCAACTGGCATCCCTTAGGAAGCTGAGGTTGCAGGAAGGATGCTTTAGAGCACAGGCAGGAATCTGGGTCACATTGGGTTTATTTGGTAAATGACCTTCTCATGCCCTTCACGTTCACAAGTAGAATGAAATACTCATTATGTTTTGGTTAGTGGACTGAACAACTATCACAGTGTTAACATCAGGCATTGTACAGAATGAGTCTGAAACTGTTTTCAGCCCATTTCAAGTGTTTTGGACCAAGCTGCTTAGGACTGCTTAAGAAACTTCCATGCCTTGTTCCCTTTGATACTCACATTCCCTGTATGATACTGTTGGAAGGGGAAGGGAAAAAGCTTTATATCTGCAGTGAAGTTTGTGCTATTTCAATTGAAGAAAAATGCCTGGTGTTCTATATCCTTCCCTTCCCCCATGTCCTTGGATTTGCCTCATTGATCACTTTACAGTAGTGCACTTAATCTACATTAGATTATAGACTGGTCTGAGATGGAGAGGATATTCTTGTAATGACTTGCATGTTTTTATCATCTAATCTTCATTAGGACAGTAATGAAGTTGGGAGTTGGATTTTTGGAAGACACTGAGCCAGCTTAAACTCATAAAAAGTGAATGTTCTTGTTTGTTACTTTTGAGCAATGATTTTGTGCTGCTAGGAGGAAAGCAGCAAATGTGGCAGGTCCTTGATCTGCTGTACTGCTTGTTCTCAGGGACACGACGGTGATCAGCCACTCGCCCAACCCCAGCTATGACACCTCACTGGAAGCTCGCATCCAGAAGGAGGAGGAGGAGATTCTGCTTGCTAACAGGAGATGTCTTGACATGGAGGGAAGGTAAAGTGCAGTTTGGCCCTATCTGGCTTCCCTGGAACAAGGATTTTACATTAATTGTCTGGATAGACACCTCAAAACCAGCAAGTCTTGTCTCTTCACCAGCAGCAATGATGTAGGATGACAGACACTCATCTGGCCAAGGAAGTATCTACATAGCAATCCAAAATCTGTCTTGATACTGAGGGCTAATGCAAAAAAGTCTTGTCTTAGATATTTGCATAGAGTTTGTTCCTCTTCTCTCTTCAGGGCATCTTCACCAGACCCCAGGCTCCACCACCTCTTAACAGTCTCACAGAACTGCTTTCCCTAGGGTTAGGTCCAGTGCAGGCTCCCCAGAGTGTGTCAATTCTCTTCTTTCTGTTGGTCTCATGTCCTGGCCATAACTCTCAGCTTTGCCTCAAAGCCACTTCCATGGCTGTTTAGAGCAGCTTCCAGGAACCAAAGGTGGGTGGGTGTCTCAGTGCATTCTCTTGTGCATAATTTGCTCTGTGGGCCAGTGAGCAGCCAGTGTCCAGGACAACAATCTCGCTGTCATCCTCTCTCCACCTCCCCAAATGCCTAAGAGGGTCCTAATCACAACCATGGGGGCACTGAGACCTCAATCCAAGGAGACAGGAGACTCATAAATTGTTCATTTTACTTCCCCAAAAGGATTAAGACTCTGCATGCTCAGATCATTGAGAAGGATGCCATGATCAAAGTCCTGCAGCAGCGCTCCCGGAAGGAGCCTGGCAAGACAGACCAGCTCAGCTCCATGAGACCTGCCAAGTCACTCATGTCCATCTCCAACGCTGGCTCGGGCTTGCTGTCCCACTCCTCAACACTGAGCAGCACTCCCATCCTGGAGGAGAAGAGGGAGGACAAGAGCTGGAAAGGCAGTCTGGGTAATTTTTAAGTACCACTGACAATTCAGATATGCAGGTCACTGTTTAGAGGGGAGGAGGAGCAGCAGAGGAAGGTGTGTTAGACAGACCAGCTGGCCTGGCATGTAGTCAAACTGACTGCAAGCAAGATGGGACACATTTGGAATAGCTGCTTGTTTTAATCACTTTTGGGAAACAGTGACTTCTGTTGTCCAGGCTCTCTCATTAAAATATGTGATCTTTATTCCCAATTTGGTACCTGACATTAGGGGTGTTTGGAATACAGATTTCAGAGTTCTCAAGCACTTGCTTTTGGTTGGGTGTTCCATCTGGCTGGAGGTGTAAAGTCTCCTTGAATAGGAGCAGATACTAAGCAGGATTTCTATGCTGTAATGTTTTGCCTGCACTGACATGACTCCTATCTGGAATGGCTCAACAGCATTGTTCTGAGAAATGGAGTTGCAACAAAGCAAATCCTAGATGATTTTTTTTTTTTCCCCAGAGAGGAAGTTAGGCCCAAAGGCCTCCCTCTGAGAGTAAAAGACCCTGAAATGTGAATGAGACCATGTTACAGGTGATTTCAGAGTGCAGATTTACGCTGCCAAAGATGGGCCAATGCCTAGAGCCCACCTGCAAGCAGCAACACGAGGATACTGCTGTTCCTCAGGTACTTCAGCACCCAGTGCTGAAAGGTGCTGTGGAAAAGTAAATTAGTGCTGTCTCCTGAAGCATGGAGCAGTTTTGAGATTGTAGAGCAAGTACTGCAGAGGGGCACAGGAACTGATGCCAGTTAGTTTTCTGTGGTTGTGACATTTCCTTCCCTTTTTCCATGAAGGTGTTCTGCTGGGAACAGAATATCGCTCTGAATCCATTCCCTCCACCCCCTCTCCTGTCCTTCCTTCCACACCACTGCTGTCAGCCCACTCAAAAACAGGCAGCAGAGACTGCAGCACCCAGACAGACCGGGGGAGTGAACAGAGCAAAGCTGCACCTTCCCCTGCAGCTCCTACCCCAGGACGACTCCCCAGCACCAGCTTGACCTACAATGCAGAGAAAACAGGTAACAGAGCTCAGCTGCTGTCCCAGAGGGGTCCCTGCTGCCCACTCACCAGCAGTTCTGCTCTGATGTCCCTTTTTCAGTTCAGGCAAACTGGGGCTAGTTTTTGTGAGGACAGGTGGGTTTCGGAGACAAGCACAGCAGTGTTCTGAGAGGTCTCAAATGCTCTGAAGGAAAAAAGCTTGAAGAGTGATAGCATAAACATGGACACACTGGTTAGAGAGGTACAGCGAGATTTGAGAATTGGAACAGGGAGATGCAAATGCCAGGACAGTCTCTGAGTCAGTGTTGACTCTGAAGTAAACGTGAGCAGCACGTGGGGTTTCACAGCATATGAAAATGGGCTGTTCAAACTGGCCATTGCCTCCAGTGGGTTTTCAAAGCCACCTGGACTCAGAAAAGGGGAAGAAGAAGGAGGAAAGGGAACTATCACGATGAAACTATCTAGTTCACTGTCCTGGTTGCAGGACCAGCTTCAGCCTTGGCACAAGCAGATCCAGTTGACAGTGACTGTCACAGAAGCTGAATTTGCTTCCCACAGAGCTCCGAGCTGGCAAGAGCTGCTCATTTTCCAGCCCACTCTGCCAAATCAATGCAGATTACACAACCTTGCCTCTTCTCCTTACAGACACATTACAATGATGTTGTTCTTTATGGAAGAGTGCATTTGGCTGGGCTGCTGTGCATCCTGCCCATGTTATGCTATTTAATGGGTATCGAGGGAGATGGGGACAGGTTTGGTGGTGAAAGTCTGTGCTGACTAAATTGGTTTAAATGCTGTCACTCCAGTTTTATGTGGATTTGTGTATCAGTGGGAGGTACCCAAAGGGAATTTGATAAAATATCTTTATTTGTCTGGCTGCATACATAGAGAATTGAATTTTTAAAAATGAAATAAGTTGTTAGCTGTCTTTGACCAATGATAGAAGATGACTTTTAAAAGGTTAATGTCATATTTCTAACCTCATTGAAATTACAACTTTCTGGTTATAATTGTCTTGTCTGTCTCTTGTTTTTCCTCATCATGTAGATGGGCCACTCTTCCACTCCAGCACTCTTGAAAGAAAAGCCCCTGTTCAGACCATGGGGCAGGACCTTCCAGATGGAGAGATGGTAGAATACCTCATCTGAAAGCCTGTACCAAGATCTGAGCTGGATAACAGTAGCAAGAAATTTTAAAAGACATTTTTATTGGGAAAGAAATGTAGTACCTGAGTAATAAAAGAACAGTCATCTGTTTGCTCTTGTATATTATGTCTCAAAAGTATGGACAGGTTAATTTATAATTTGTTCTAAATTATAAAAAACCCGTAACACTTTTTCTTTGAAAGTTTCCCCCTTTATTTTTCAAATACCAGATCTGATAATATCTGGAGGAAAAAACCCTAGAACTTAGGTGCACTACATCTGATATTTCATGTCAGTATTTTTGAAGTCTCTTAAACAAAAGTACCTGATCTCACAGGTGTTGGTTACATGTCCAGCTTAAGTGCAGTAAGGTGAGCTTGATGGCCTTATAATGATCAGAACCAGGGACTTTGTTGTGAGCATCACTTAATAGTTTTAGAATACAGGTGTTCTGAGAAGCTTTTATAAATCTGGGCTGTGATCAAGGGAAATTTTCCTTTCACTTCCTGTTTCCTCTCAGTGTAAGAACTCAGAATAGGTATTTCATATTCATAGGCTGAAAAGATTTCCATTTTCAGCATGGCAACTTTTTTTTTACTTCCCAAATTTCTTTCATTATTATTTCTGTATTAAAAAAAATTACTCCGGTGATTAATGTTGCATTTCACATTTTTAGTTTCATTGCAAGATTTGCCACACTTTTATACTTAAGTACTTTTCCAGTAATTTATACAGTGGATAGTAAATAATATATTTCATTCATGTTTTACATAAATTAAAAAAGGAGAGTTTACAGGCCCAGTCCTGATCTGTTAGATCAAATTTCTGTCATTGTAATTCCATTGGCTTTAGTGGAACTACTCCAAATTTACCACAGTGCAAGTGGGAAGACCTGTTGCTTTTCATTATTAGCAACTTAACCTACTACATCTGTGGAGATGTTCCTCTGGAGCAGAGTTTTCTATTTTTCAAATGCCCTTCTACTTTGTGTGTCCCTCCTGTTTGGAGAGACTGGATTCTCTGTCATAGAGCAAAGCCTCAGAGGTAGAGCTTTAAAGAGAAACTCTACATAGAGGTTCAGATGGAAGATTCTTTCCTTCCAAAATACTTCTTTAGTTCATCTAACTGGAGAGAGTGGCTTAAAGTCCCAGAGGTATCACAGAAGAAAGTTACACATTTAAGCCATGAGGTTCACTTTCAGATTTTTGGGAACTAGCACAGCAGTGCTTTGGTTATAGATACTATAAGGAGTTATTAAGACCAATAGAAGTACATCAATATTTTTTTGTTACTGTCTTTGCATTTTATTAAAACACTTCAATATTAATTTCTATAAAAAACTATTCTTTTTGTACTTGAATGTTAAAATATTTCATTAGCCAGTGGTCACACATGGGGAGCCTGGCTAGTTTCAGCTTTCTGTGCAGCATTAGAGTAGCCAGACTTTTGTTTCTGATCATTTCACCCCAGAAATAAGGAAATCCAGCAATTAATAATCAGTTAGTGAATGTCTTTAATTCTTCCTTAGTTGACATTACTGCTGTGATGTTTAACTGAAATGGCCTTATCAGATCAACAGATACCACATGAGCTTCACAGTGGAGGGTTGGGAGGGGAAAGGAGGTGCCTCCTGTGTGCTGCACGAGGGATTTGCTGGTGCCTAAAGGTCAGCTGCAAGGAAAACACTTCCCATAATTTCTAGCAGATTTGCTCCCTTTTAGTGTTGTTCAGGCCATATCCCCAGTCCCACAGAAGTCAGAGGTGGCCACGTGTGTGAGGTAACAGATGCACTCAGTGTGTGTGGCTTTAGCAGTCACTGCTCTACCAGGCAGCACCAACCCCCTTCCAGCACCACTTCAGACACTTCAGAGCTGCCCTTCAAGGCTTTGGCTGTCTGTGCCACATGGGACAACATCTCTCTGGACCTTCTTTCCCTCTGAATCAGTTCTCCTCTTTGTAGGCAAACTGTCCACAGCCTCTTCATTCTCATCCCTGAGAACGTCTTACATTTATTTCTCTCAGCTTAATCCCATCCCATTATATGAAGTTATGTCCACCCTGGATGATGTGAAGTGATTTCTCTTCCTCCTTCACAGTTGTTGGAAATGCAGGAGATTTGCTCATTAGCTCAAGGTGTCCCATCTTTTTGCCATTTCAGCATAAATATCTGTATGATATTTTGTGGTTTTGGCTTAGAATGAACAACAAGGGAGATCAAATGCCATTGAGTGTCTGTGTCAGAGCAGGTTTGAGTGTTCTTCTGTTCTTTTGAAGTCAGGAAAAATTATATTCCATCTTTACAAATACTTCTCAGCAGTGTGAAAGAAGTTCTGCAACTGTAGGGCTCTAGATAAAAGGTTCCAACTCATTCGATTCACATTCATTCTAAAACATCTGGGGAAATTTGGATCCTTTACAGGTAAAATCTCTTTTGGAAAACTGATTTTCCCCAATCAACATTGGCTGTTTAGGTAAATGTAGTTGGTTTATCCTCGTTGCAGCTCATTGTTTTCAAAGAGTGCCACTGTGATTTATTTTTACAAATAAAAAACCTGACATAATAGCTTTCTGTGAATAAAATGCAGATGATGGACAGCAACTGTCTCCTCCAGAAATGGAAGCCTGGTGGTTGCTGGCAGTCCAAACCATCAGGATTGCAGGAGCCTTGGCAAGAGCCTGTGGAAGTAATTTTGGAAGAAGATGGTGCAGTTTTATGTTGTTTGGGTCAGGTTCTTTGCCCTATTTTGTAGTTTTTATTTCTTCCAAAAGCAAAACCCCCAAAACTTTTTGATGTGGAAGTTGGAGGTCATTTTCCTGTGCTGACAAAGTAGGAGCCATCAGGAATGTATTCTTTCCCTCCAGCTTCCTCCGAGCCATCCTGATGTGAATGTAAACGAGCCACTTGCTTTGAGGAAGATGTGTACTATAGTCTTCAGTCTCTGTACAGATCTTTATTGTGTTTTTAAACAGAAACTGCTTTAAGGAGACAAACTGCACACCTAGTTCCTTTGCCTTCTGTAGAGCTTATTTCTAGTAGGAAGCGATTTTTAACAATGATTGCAATGACCTTTGCAAACCAAAATTTTAGACTAAGAGTTTTTCTTAAACTCGGGTGTTAGAAGCAGAATTGTAGCTTTTTATAAAGAAAGCCACATATTCTTCTTTGTAGAGCGAAACAAGAAAATTAAGTGTAGTTATGTTTCCTCTTTCCTTTCACTGCTTACAGAATGGCCAAACTCTCAAGTCCTTCCCTTGGGCAGTTCCTTTGGGATTTGGTGGCTCAGGGGTCCAGAGGCCTTTATTCCCACCTGGCCCAGTGTTATTAACTTACAGAGCTCCTACCTGGCAGCTCCTGGCGGGGTCTAGAGCAGCAATTTTGTGTCTGAGGACTCAAGGGGTTGTGTGAGTTGCTTCTCAGGAGTCTGCACAAGGGACTGAGCTCAGCATGTCTTATGGGGCAAAATTCTGTGTATGTGGCCTCTGCTGCTGCTGTTTGCAGCAGCTTTGCTTCATTTTGAGACTGCCTGAGCGAGGGGACTTGCAGAGATTTAGGCCAGACCCGTTTCCAAGGACAGCTCCTGCTCTGGGAGCCCACAGCAGTGAGCAGTGGTGTGTGGGGGGTGTGTGACACCCACACAGTGAATCCTGACAGCTGGGGCCAGACCAAGGGCTTTTCCCATAGCAACTGAAACTTGGTGCAGTCAGGGTGGGCAAAACCCTGGGGGTATTTCTCCCCCTCCCTAGGGTGGCACAGGTTATCCCAGGATTCACTGTGCCATGGCTGCTGGGTTTGCTCCATGCCAGGAGCGGGTGGACAGGGGGCTGTGGGGAGAGGGGGATCTCTTTTCATGTATTTGTATAGGAACTCTTTTGTAAAAGCTAGTGGTTTTATGTCTAGGAAGTAAAAAAAAAAAAAAAACACATTGTAAAATGTAATTGTAACGTATTTATGAAGAAAATACATTTCTTTTCAAAAAGATCTTATTCTAAGTTGATTCTAGAGTCTGGCTTCCACCAATATGATCTCATAGGCTTTCAGAAGCATTGAAACCCAGCTGGTTTGCATTGTGCTGTCTGATTGTAGCTTAGGGGTGTGCTAAACTATGGAGATATAAGGAAAAATGACCAGCTGCCCTCCTGACTTGAGCAGAACCCGTGTTGTCCCCTCTTCTGAAGTGTTGGAACACTTGGTTCAGCTTGGGCTGTGCTCAGGCTCAACAATGGAGGTGCTGAAATAACTGGAGAGCAGCCTGGAGCCTCTGGAGAGAGTTGGGAAAATGCTGCCCTGTTGCTTTGGCCATGGAGCAGGGCTCATCCCGAGAGGTTGTCACCCAGGACACCAGTCTGGTCATTTTGGTCTCTTCCTTTTGTAGAGGAAGAGTTTGAGGGCACAAATGGCTTCAACTAGTTTCCCTTCCAGCAGGGTTGTGGTCTAACAGGGGACCAATTATCTGCTTCTCTTTAGAATCCAAAATGTCAAAGTATGAATTCAAAGTTTCATAAAAGTTTGCCATTTCACAGCTGTTGAAAGTGTGCCAAGAGAGGGATATTTCCTACATAACTCCATATTGAAGTGAATCACATGCATTATTTTTTTCTCTTTATTTGAACCATCAGATTTATTTTGTAATTTGTAACTGAGCTGTTTTGTAATTCAGCTGTTGAAACAGCCCTAAAGTCTTTGAAGGTTTATGGCAGCTTTAATTCTAGGAAAGAAAACAAAATAGTCAGTGTAAATATGCACTAAGAGGCCTTGTAAATGTCCATCTGTGTATTTTTAAAGAATTGATCCTGTGTTTTCAACTTTTTTCCACTGCTTTGCTGATTTTGCAGTAGATTTGCTTAGTATGAAAAGCTTATTGAATATAAACCAAAACCAATCTTCACCTTACCTACTCCTTGCTGCTGCTTGGCCTCAGTCTTTAAATTTTTGACTCCTAATTAGAGATTTTACAGGATAAAATAATTGCCATTCCAGTCTTTTCCCTCAAGCATCCCCTTTTACTTTTTCCCTGTGGCCCACCCTGCAGCTGCCCACAGCTGCCCAGCTTTCACACCTTTCAATAGCCAGATTAACAGCTCTTTGAGCTGCAGTGACAGTGCAGTCACCTCTCCTTTGATGCCTGGACCCTTTTTCAGACATCTGAGGATATCAGCACCCTCGAGGGTGAGCAGCCTTCAGTCCTGGGAGTATTTTCTGCATCAAAACCTTCAACAAACCCAGGTGCTTTTTGTTCATGTGTTTTCAGTGCATTTTGTTTCCTCTGGTTTATCTTTCCTCTCTCATACTGCGGGTGGAAGGAAGCAGCAGGGATTACTGGGAAGCTGCTTGAAAGTGCTCGGCCTTGATGCATTTTCACTGTTGACTCTTGAGTTTTATCTTAAGGTAGCTGTCACCTCCCCAGCTGTAATAAATACTAGCTTTACAAATCTGAGGCCAGTGGTCAGCTCAGCACATCCCTCCCCTCTGCTCTCAGGCCTTTTGATGTTGTTTCTATAAATCTCTCTGGCATGCCAGAGTAGAAACAAGGAGACCAAAAAAAAAACCCCAGCCAGACAAACCCCCAGAGCTACAGAAGCTGGCAAATAGCTGGTTTGTTTAATAAAACAACTGTGGGCCATGTGCAGGCGGGTGTGAGGGGACGGGTTGGGCGTTTCACGAGGCCCCGCGGAGCACGACGGGCTGGGCCGCACGGCCAGAGATCCAACCACTGCTCCCTGGGGAGCAGCCAAAGCCACACAGGGAGGGTTTGGGATTTCACATCCCCTTACCTTTCTTGGAAGGGAGTTGACTCGCACATAACCATCTCCTAGAGACCGTCCTGTCCACACAGGTGGACACAGCGCCAGTCCCTGCTCAGCTGATGTCTGTTGGACACCTGCATGGCAAAGCCATCTCCTTCAATCCTGTCACCTGCTGTTGGCATGACAGGGATTGGGGCTTGAACAACCAACCTTTTCACTTTGTTTCCCTTTTGCTTAGGTGAAAAAGCACCTTCACTCCAAATCCTCACTAAGTACAATGTGGTTGTTTCCACGACAGCCCCATGGGTGGGAGAAGGGAGTTAGAAACTAAAACAGGGCACTGTGAGTACAGTACAGTCCCAAGGGTTGCATTATTCTACTTATTGTAGAGTGTTGCATGTTATTGCTGTTAAATACCTCTGGAGAAAAGCAAGACTCCATAATACCACAGGACCTTTCCTAGGGACAGCTCTGTGCCTCCCCTTCCTGCTCCTCAAGAAAAAATTTGAGCATTTTATATATTCTGGAACATTTATCTGAATTTTGGAAGAAAGAATATAAAATGGCAGCAAAAGACTGGCCTTGTAAAGGTGCTTTTAAAGTGCTATTTATGTATAGTGACATGTTGGAATGAGATAATCTTCACTTTATAGTTTGGAAGTGAACTTGAGAGGAAAATTTTGCATTGATCCCTTGCCAAAAGGAGCACTAACCTTTTAAATATAAGGCTTTTATACACACACATACAAATACATACAATTTATATAAACTGGTAATTTTGAGAACCTCACTGTGCAAGATGAAATTTTCTTTTCCTCCCTAGTCATTCTTTAAACATTCGTGGGCAGTTTTGGAACTTCATTATTTCTCTACCCTTCTCTTTTCTGTTGCTGAAAGTTAGAACTAAAAAATTAGAAAGAACCCTTCCTATCTGCAGCATTTCAATTCTGTATATCAGTATTTTGGTTGCTTTTCCTTTGCTGATGAGGTGAACCACAAAAGGACAGAGCAGGGATTTCCCTCCTGCCGAAGGGGCATGAGGAGACAGAGGTATTGTGGTGGTTCATGTGCTGAGCACGACCCGGGCATCGTCCTCCTGGAGCAGCAGTGCCCATGTGGGGCACCTGGCAGCACACAGCCCTTTCCCTCCTTGGGTTTCCATGTTAACAGTGCTCACCCTGCCTGCTTTTCCCTCTGTTCAGGCCTCAGGCAGCATTGCTGCAGGCCCCTGGCACAGTCTGGGGCTGGACTACTTCCACTGCCTTCTCATTTTGAGAGGCAGAGCTCTCAGATCACGAGAGCCAGCACCAGTTTTTTGTTAAATTACTGTTTTGGGTGGTTGGCAGGAAGGTGCCACACACTGAGGCTTCCCTGGGGCTGAGTCACTGATGCTGTACAGCAGAAACCCCAAAGGGATCCAGCCCTTTCTCCACCTTTTTGTTTCCTTTGTTTGCAAGAGCTTGAGTTTTCTGTGATTCCCCACCTCCTCCCACCCCACAGGGAGAGGCTTCTTCCCTGTTTGAGAAGAGGAACATTCCTGCCTGTTTCCTTGCTTGTGAAAGCTCCCAGCAGCTCCTGAGTTGCATTTCTTCTCCCTGCCCAGCTGGCCCAGCCCAGACCCCAGTGCTGGCTGCAGCAGAAGGAAGGAAAAAACACCAGCATTTTCCTCCTGGAGCCAACCAGCATCAAAGGGGCAGACTGGGGCTGTGCCTGGCATTCAGTGTGCTCCAGGAAGGCATCCCTTCAGCCCCTCCTGCTCAGGGAAAGTCCATGGAAATATGGTAGGTCAGCTGATTTTTTTTCCAGCTAAGCTTTCATCTTTGTTCAGCTCCTTCCCATCTCTTTGCCTTCCCCACACAAAGCTGGGAGAAGTCTGGACTGTTTAATCATTCTCATGAGCTTTCCTAGAGGGAAATATTTCCCTTTGGATTCAGCTCTGTGATTAAATCCTGAGCTGAAGGAAAGACCAAATGCTAAGCAAGTGTGAGGGAGCTGATGTTCCAGCAGCTCTGCTGCTTTCTAGCCTGCAGTGATGCATTTGAAAGGCTGCAAGAATTAAGATTGGAGGAGAAAAGGCTCTGGGGTGACCCTTATTGTGGCCTTCCAGTACCTTAAGGAGCTCCAAGAGAGCTGGAGAGGGACTTTGGTCCCTGGAAGTGTCCAAGGCCAGGTTGGATGGGGCTTGGAGAAACCTGGGCTAGTGGAAGGTGTCCCTGCCCTTGGTGGGGTGTGGAATGAGATCCCTTCTAACCCAAACCATTCTGTGATTCTATGATTGGGGGATTGCTGATGGCTTCTGGGTATCCTGCTGAGGAGTTAACTGGGCAGTGAAACAAAGATTTCCAATCAGGAATGATCTAGAGAGTGTAGGATTATGGTTTGTCCAGACTTTAGGGTTTTAAGTGCTGAAGAGGTCCAGGACTGTTGCTTCTTAGCACGGGGGGCAGCAGTTACTGCCCTGCCACATGTCCTGTCCCTGAGCCAGGCAAGCTCCACATCAGGACAACAGAGAGGGCACCAGAGGCTTAGAAAAAGGGAAAACAGAAGGATTGAGAATTACTTAATTAGAAACAGTTTTCTCCTTTAATGTTCTGCAATTACTTTGAGGTCAGGAGAATTATTAGTAATATTAATGGCTGAATTTCCAGAGAATGAAAGTTAACAGTGCCCTAATTGGGGCATACCATGCAGCACTAATTGCTGAGTGCTCATTAAGTCTTCCAGCCCTTCTCCCTTCACAAATCTTATTTCTTTTAAGTCCACATCATGCATATTGTGTTAGATGTTGGGATAAGTTTACCAGATCAGCAGAGTTGAGACTTTCAAGGACTCTGCCTCCATTTCCAAGTTTCCAGTGGTGCCACTCACATTTCAGGCCACTTGTTTTCAGGTGGCTTCAGCATGTGCCCGAGGCGAGCAAGGAAAGGTATTTTCTGCTGGAACTGGGCACAGTGCTGATATTTTTTCTCTGAACAGGCTGGGAAGAAGCCTTTCCACTCAGGTTTGTTGCTTTATGAGGTTGGTATCACTCTACCTGTGGAGAGTGAAATAGGATTTAGGTAGTAGAGCATTGCCAAGCTCTAGCAAGGAAGGTAATAGGCACCTTTCAGAGATAAAGAGTGAAGCACAGGGGGCTGCAGAATCTGGAGACATCTCCCAGTCCTCGACTTGAAGAGAGAATTCCCTCTGCATTTGATAACCCTCACTACATCCCAGAGCAGGGGAGAAGAGCCTCAGCTTCAACCCCACATGAATACACTGTGATATCGCCCACCAGAGATGCTGCAGCCCAGCCTGCCACAGCTCAGGGGTGGAAGATCTCCAGATTGTGGAGATCTGTTGTGGATCTGCAAAGATCAGAGCCAGAACAGAAAGAGAAAAGAAAGAATAGAAGAAAGGTGTATTTGCTTGTGCTGCTCTCTGACTGGCACCACGGGGAGGTCAGGGTTAAGGTGAAGGGTGAGTGCTCAGCACCCAGGGTGTACAAGAGGAGCTCAGGAAGACATGACACCATTTCAAGATCCTCCACAGCAGCTTGTCTCACTTTAGTCTACTCAATCACATATGAGACACATTCTTCCTCCAACAGTTTGTTTTTCAGACCCCCAAACACCTCAGCCCTTTGCACTGTACCTGCCCCCAAGCACCCACCCCTCCTGCTCTGTCTCCAAACCCCAGCCTGGCTCCAGGGTTTATAAACCTGTGGTGCCACCCTCTTGCTGACTGCAGGGAATCAGCACTTCCTGGCATGTCTGTTCCCTTGCTGCTTTTCAGGGTGGATCCATCCTCCCTGAGCCCCCAGCTGCCCCAGAAGCTTCTGCCCTGGGCTCTCCCAGGTTCCTGGCAGCAGCAAACAGTGTGTGCCTTTGCTTCATGGCAGAAACTTCCACCTGTTGATGGCAGAGTGTTTCTAGAAGTTTGAGAACACATGAAAATGTTTGTATCCTAACTGCAGAAGGAAATAATAATTGCATCCTAATCCCAGAATGGTTTGGATTGGAAAGAACCCTAAAACTCATCCTATTCCACCCCCTGCCATGGGCAGGGACACCTTCCACCAGCCCAGGTTGCTCCAAGCCCCATCCAACCTGGCCTTGGACACTTCCAGGGATGGGGCAGCCACAGCTTCTCTGGACAACCTGTGCCAGGACCTCCCCACCCTCACAGGGAAGAATTTCTTCCTGATATCCCACCTAATCCTGCCCTCTGGCAGCTTAAAGCCCTTAAAGTACTTGCGTTAGTGGCAACTGAAAAAAAACCTGTGACTGGGAAATGGAGGTGAAAGCTCAGTAAACAACACAAGTTAAAGATGCCCAGCTGTCATAGCCATTTGTGTTGCAAATCAAACTCAGGTTTAATTTGGAGGGTGAAACAGTTTCAGGTCTCTTGTGCAGACCAGCATCTGCTCCCCCCCATTTACAGCTCCACATGACAACTGTTGAGCAACACCCCATAGTTACAAACCTGAAATCCAAATTTAGCCTAGCCCACCCCACAGACTGTTTAGATAATGAAACCTAAATTTCTGTTTGATTTCAGATGCCAGGGGGAGGGAGGATAAGCAGCCTCCACTGGCAGGCAGTGGTTTGGTTGTTTAACCCTCAAATGTTGCTGCTGAATCTTCAAAAATGTATCCCAGGAGTGGATGGAAAACCAGAGCACTTTATGGAGGGGGTGAGCAAATCAGGCTTGAACCAACCTCACATCACATGTGCAGGAAAAGGCTTCAATGCCAGTGGATGTATTTATTTGTTATCATTCTAAACCAGGGATTTGGGACGCTGGGGCCACAAGGCATTGTCAACAAAGTAAGGCTCTCTGTACCCCTCGTTGTAATAGCACAAAGTGCTGCCCATTGCCCTCCTTGGCAGTTCAGGGATGTCTGTGGGCATCACCCAGCTTTCAGGCATTGGACCAGGAAAAAAAGCACCTTTTCCAGTGTCCAGCCCTTCAGGGAGACCCAGCTGAGCTGGGACAAGTCATCTGAGACCCCTGGTCCTGGTGCTGCAGTGGCTGTGTCAGAGGCATTGCTGGAGCTGCCTGATGCACCTTTTCCACTTTCTTAACACAAGGGAAGGGAGGAATAAAACCATATGGTTGGGGAGGTCAGAAATGGGTTCCAGGAAAGTTTTGTTCTGGGTTAACATTGAACATTTCACTGGCACTTGGTCTCCATGTGTTTTTGCGCCTTGTTGGTCTTTGTTTTAAGCTGGACATCGTAGTTATCCCACAGCACTGAGAGCAAATTAGTCTCCTCCTTTATCATCTTTCACAGCTAAATTCATTCCCCCATCTTTTTTCCCCCCTTTACAGAGGAGCTTTTTGGAGAGAGACTGTAATGTTTAGCTTTGAGGCACAGAGCTACACTGAAATCACCTTTCCTATTATGGTGGGTTTTAAGCCCAATCCCAAACTTGTCTGGAGATCTTAAGTTCCTCTTGTAAAATTTCCTAAAATATTGAAGGCAGGACCTCTCCAGAAGCAGAGATTTCTCTGGAAAGGTGCCTGGGGTGTTGGCTGGGCTCCAGTTCTGGGCAGTAGGGAAAAATAGTGCCTTCTCCCAATTTTCACAGAAAACCAAAATTTCAAATGAAATCTCCAGCCTGGTGAGAGATGATATAAAAACTGGCTGCATGTCCCAAACAAGGGGCATCTGGCTAATTCAGAGCTCCATTTCTGAGGGTTGTCTGATCTCCTGTTGTTATTTATCTCACATTGGGGTATTCCTTTGGTTTCGTATCATTTCAGCTCCTCTGAATCTCCACCCCCTGCTTTCCTCCAGCTTTTCTTTTACTTCTAAAAATCACAGAATCATGGAATTGTTAGGGTTGGAAGGGATCTCTGAAGATCATTCAGTCCAACCCTCCTACCAAGGCAGAATCACCTGGAGCCAGTGACACAGGAAAGGGTCGAGGTGGGTTTTGGATACCCCCAGAGAGGGAGACTCCATAACTTCCCTGGGCAGCTGTTTCAGTGGACCTAACTGCTGACTTTCCTAGACATCTGTGCTTTTAAAAAATGAGTATTTCGTGCTTCATAAAAGGGTTAATGAGAAGCATGTCTCATTCCTCACCTGAACTGGACTCTCAGTGCCCATGAACTGGGTCTGGGTGCCAGTGATGGACAGTGCTCTCTGCACAGGCAATAAACAGCTCAATAAGGAAATGCAGCCCCAGGTGTGACAAGGCAGCTGTGGTTTCAAAGACTCATCAAGAGCCTTATTAAATTCATTTGTGCTTCTGAAAACACTTGGTGTCTTGTTGGGTTACACGTAGCTGCAAAATCCTGGTCTTAAGCAGGAAATGCAGCATTGCCCTGCAGGAGCAGGCAGGGGCTCTGTGGGAACACCGAGAAGCAGGGAAGCCTAAAATGTAATTAAAAAAAAAATCAACCCACCCTACACCTGTGTCTCACTGGGCACATCAAAACCTGAGAACAGAGGCAAGACAGATGTCTGCAGGAGGACAGACGCAGGTTTGCTGCCATGTCACAAAAAATACTTGATAGGTGATGCAGTACTGAAATGATGTGGGCCTGGGGGTTGAATCTTTGCAAGCTGATATTTTTTGGAGCATCTTTGCACTTTGCCATCTCACAAAGCAGAGCCCACAAGCCATCCCTGGGCAGAGTTATCCAGCTACAGCAGCTGCCCATGGCTTGGGAACAAACACAAAACATCCTTGCAGCAGGGCACACAGGCTGTGCCCACATCACCTGGGCTTGGACCAGCCTTGCAGCCCTTTGGGCCTCATTATCTGGAACTGCAGTGATAGACCAAGGAGTAATGGGCACAAACTGAAAGAGGAGAAATTGAGGTTAGGTATTAGGAAGACATTCTTCCCTGTGAGAGTGGTAAAGCCCTGGTATGGGTTGCCCAGAGAAGCTGTGGCTGCCTGTTAAGTAAATATATGCAGGTATTTTTCCCAAAAATGCCAAGGCAGTGGAAAGGATTCAAAAAGGTTTATTCCAGAGGCAAGGACACTAAAAACTTGTGCAACCTTGACAGCACTGGGTATTAAGGGAAAGGCAAGTTTCTGTGCTGTTCCTGGGCTTTTTTGTCCTCTCTCTCTCTTCCCCCACCCTCTATGGCCCGAGGAGCCCTGTACATGCCTGCAAACATCATCTCCATGCTAGCTCACAGCTCTCCCAGCAACTTTCTCTGAAATACAGCAGGGAAAGAGAAAAGTTCCACCTCCCCATTACAAATTCTTCCAAAAGCTCACCTATTCCAACACTGCCCCATCCCTGCAACTGTCCAAGGCCAGGTTGGACAGAGCTTGGAGCAACCTGGGATGGTGGAAGGTGTCCCTGCCCGCAGCAGGGGTATGGAACGAGATGATCTTTCAGGTCCCTTCCAACACTTAACATTGTATAATTCTATCCTAGGGGCTGCCAAACCCAGCCACAATCACCCTTTCTTTCCTTGTCTGACCCGGCACAACCTGAAGCTGGAGCCTTTGCTGCCACCGCAGCCTCCTCACCCCATCCCAGCGCCTCGGTGCTCGGGGTGGGTGTCAGGGGACATCATGGCCACCTCCAGCCTGGGAGGAGCCACCGTGTCAACCCGGCCGGTGCTGACTGCTCGGGCCGCGTTTTTGGGGTCGAGGGCTCTGTTTCCCCCAAAGCCTCTAGATGGCAATCGCTTGCAGCGCTGCCGAGCCGCCGCTTTCCGGAGCTCGCTGGAAAAATTGCGGCTCTTGGAGCCATCCCTTTCCTTGCCAGAAACCCCAGCTATTGCATCCTGAAGAAAAATGCTCAGAGCCCGAGGTTATTTTTCAGCATCCTTTGTGTCTTGCTCCCTGCTGGTTCNTCTAAAAATCACAGAATCATGGAATTGTTAGGGTTGGAAGGGATCTCTGAAGATCATTCAGTCCAACCCTCCTACCAAGGCAGAATCACCTGGAGCCAGTGACACAGGAAAGGGTCGAGGTGGGTTTTGGATACCCCCAGAGAGGGAGACTCCATAACTTCCCTGGGCAGCTGTTTCAGTGGACCTAACTGCTGACTTTCCTAGACATCTGTGCTTTTAAAAAATGAGTATTTCGTGCTTCATAAAAGGGTTAATGAGAAGCATGTCTCATTCCTCACCTGAACTGGACTCTCAGTGCCCATGAACTGGGTCTGGGTGCCAGTGATGGACAGTGCTCTCTGCACAGGCAATAAACAGCTCAATAAGGAAATGCAGCCCCAGGTGTGACAAGGCAGCTGTGGTTTCAAAGACTCATCAAGAGCCTTATTAAATTCATTTGTGCTTCTGAAAACACTTGGTGTCTTGTTGGGTTACACGTAGCTGCAAAATCCTGGTCTTAAGCAGGAAATGCAGCATTGCCCTGCAGGAGCAGGCAGGGGCTCTGTGGGAACACCGAGAAGCAGGGAAGCCTAAAATGTAATTAAAAAAAAAATCAACCCACCCTACACCTGTGTCTCACTGGGCACATCAAAACCTGAGAACAGAGGCAAGACAGATGTCTGCAGGAGGACAGACGCAGGTTTGCTGCCATGTCACAAAAAATACTTGATAGGTGATGCAGTACTGAAATGATGTGGGCCTGGGGGTTGAATCTTTGCAAGCTGATATTTTTTGGAGCATCTTTGCACTTTGCCATCTCACAAAGCAGAGCCCACAAGCCATCCCTGGGCAGAGTTATCCAGCTACAGCAGCTGCCCATGGCTTGGGAACAAACACAAAACATCCTTGCAGCAGGGCACACAGGCTGTGCCCACATCACCTGGGCTTGGACCAGCCTTGCAGCCCTTTGGGCCTCATTATCTGGAACTGCAGTGATAGGACAAGGAGTAATGGGCACAAACTGAAAGAGGAGAAATTGAGGTTAGGTATTAGGAAGACATTCTTCCCTGTGAGAGTGGTAAGGCCCTGGTATGGGTTGCCCAGAGAAGCTGTGGCTGCCTGTTAAGTAAATATATGCAGGTATTTTTCCCAAAAATGCCAAGGCAGTGGAAAGGATTCAAAAAGGTTTATTCCAGAGGCAAGGACACTAAAAACTTGTGCAACCTTGACAGCACTGGGTATTAAGGGAAAGGCAAGTTTCTGTGCTGTTCCTGGACTTTTTTGTCCTCTCTCTCTCTTCCCCCACCCTCTATGGCCCGAGGAGCCCTGTACATGCCTGCAAATGTCATCTCCTGCATTCCAGAGAAAGGGTGCTGAAATACAGCAGGGAAAGAGAAAAGTTCCACCTCCCCATTACAAATTCTTCCAAAAGCTCACCTATTCCAACACTGCCCCATCCCTGCAACTGTCCAAGGCCAGGTTGGACAGAGCTTGGAGCAACCTGGGATGGTGGAAGGTGTCCCTGCCCGCAGCAGGGGTATGGAACGAGATGATCTTTCAGGTCCCTTCCAACACTTAACATTGTATAATTCTATCCTAGGGGCTGCCAAACCCAGCCACAATCACCCTTTCTTTCCTTGTCTGACCCGGCACAACCTGAAGCTGGAGCCTTTGCTGCCACCGCAGCCTCCTCACCCCATCCCAGCGCCTCGGTGCTCGGGGTGGGTGTCAGGGGACATCACGGCCACCTCCAGCCTGGGAGGAGCCACCGTGTCAACCCGGCCGGGTGCTGGCTGCTCGGGCCGCGTTTTTGGGGTCGAGGGCTCTGTTTCCCCCAAAGCCTCTAGATGGCAATCGCTTGCAGCGCTGCCGAGCCGCCGCTTTCCGGAGCTCGCTGGAAAAATTGCGGCTCTTGGAGCCATCCCTTTCCTTGCCAGAAACCCCAGCTATTGCATCCTGAAGAAAAATGCTCAGAGCCCGAGGTTATTTTTCAGCATCCTTTGTGTCTTGCTCCCTGCTGGTTCAGGGGGCTGCAGCAGCTCCCCGACGCTGCCTCCCTTCTGGTTCCCCTCTCCCGACACGGTGCTTTGGGAGCGAGAAGGACGAGACACCAACCCCGACATCAGCGCCTGTGGCTTGCAGGGGCACAACACGCCTTGAAAAAATAATCATTAGATCACCCGTTTTATTCCTAGATGGCTGGAAAAGGCTTTTCCCACTGTATCCGAATTTAAAAGTCTCTTTTTAAGTGCAGAGTGACTTGGCTGTTTTGCTCCATGGGTGCTGAGGTGAACTGAGCCCGGGGCACCCCAGATTTGGCTGCCCTCAGCCAGGAGCTCTCACCAGCTGGATCCTGCTGGGGATACCGAGACTGGAGAAGTTTTGAGCTGGGAAACTGCAAATATCGGCTGCCCCCGGCGAGGGGCGCGGTAAATGGCATTTACTGTCTCGAAAGAAGAGCGCTCCCAGCCCCGGGCATTGCTCCCAGCAGCTGCTGGGCAGGTAATGTGGCAAATATTGCTGTTCTCTCCGATAGAATATAATCACAGGTGATTTCAACCTCAGTGATGGGAGATGGGGAAAAGCAAGAGTCACCTTCCAGCTGTGTGTCCTCATGCTCACACTGGGGCACTGCTGCTCCCTAATTTCCATCTCTGCTTTCTGCAGGTTTCTGAGCTGCTTACAGTGGGCAGCCAGGCAGTGGGTTTTCACAGCAAGACCCTCGATTTGCTGTATCTGCTGCATCCTGCCCCCAGCTAAGGATAAGGCTTGGCTCATCCCACAGCCCTGGCTCATCCTGCAGCCCTGGTATCTATCACCCAGCACCCTCCACCTTGAGCTTCCCAGGTAATAACTTTTCCACAAATATATGTTCAGATTTCTCTGGGCTCTTTCTCACCCCAAGGTGTATCCTCTCTTTTAACTCTCTGGGGACCATTTGCAGGTGAAGCTGTAGCACATCCAGCCCTGTGTATCTATCACCCAGCATGGCTGGGCACAGTCACCAGTTACCTTCCCAAAAAATGGAGGCTGCTCATTCCCCCCAGCTCAGAAACAGGATGACCTGCTGGCATGCTGAGCATCAAAGAGCTTCATAGCAGCTTTGCAGGACTGTTTTTCCCTGGTGAGACATTTGCCCAGGGCTGGAAGTTGACTCAGCACCAGGGACAAAGAGCTGCAGAAGGGAGCAAGTAGAAAATGATGAACTATTACAGAAAATGATAAATCCCTGCAAAAATAAATAATGCAGTGAGAGGTAATTAATTATCTCTATTTATGCTATACTGCCTGGTTATTAGATGTGTTTCCAGCCTAGGTAGCCCAGGATTTCATCTGTGCTGTTCCATCTTCCTGCTGTTAAAACTGCAGGTCTGTGTGGGACTCATAGCTCCTGGACCAGGAATTATTCCCGTACTTCCCTGGCACAGACCCACCTGCGCTGGGTGCTCAGGTGTCTTTCGGTGCTGATGTGGACACATGTGGTAGGATCAGGCTGTAGGGATAGAAAACAACCCACAACTGAGCCCTGGGAACACCAGTGTGGACGTGGCTGCATCCCATCCCTGGCTGGTGCAGTGATGTCAGAGGCACCAGATGGCTCCGTTACTGCCCGATTTAACGGTGCCTAATGAGGTCACTTCCATAAAGAGGCAATTATTTCCTGGGAGCCATTTGCTAATGTAATTAAGTCTCTTTCATGCCTGGTTTTAGTGACTGGCTGAGAGCAGGGCTGGTGTGAAAGGCAAAGCAAGGAGGGACCATTCCAGGAGTCACCACCGTCGTGTGTTTGTCCATGCAAACCAGGAGCTTTTCTGCTTCTCTTTCCCAGAAGTGGGTCAGCTTTGGCTAGATCTGACTGGCAACCTGTGCATCAGGAGCTGCATCAGGAGCTTCCCCAGTCACTGCTGGTTTGGTCTGGAGCAGCTGTGCCCAGGAGCATGGCACAGTACCCACAGTACCCCCTGAGCTCAGCCAGCTCCGTGCTGCCTGCAGCAGGGCTGAGGGCAGCCAAACCATTCACTGCTTGGACTTGCTCACACGTGTTCACCTGCAACTGCAGCTCCGGGGCAGATTTTTCATCCTATTTTCCCCCAGAAGCACTAGAAAGGCTGTTCCAGGGATGCACCATGTGCGATGTCATTTGTAAGTGTTGCTTTGTATTTTAATGACTTGTTGTATCTGGCATCTTGGAGGTGATAAAGCTTGCAGAAGTTTCTTCACTTCTTTTTTCTTAGAAAATTGACTTAGTACAGATGGCACTCTGAGTGTTTTTATTAAAATAAACAGGAAAAGGCTGTGCCCCCAAAGGCCATTTACTGCTTTTCCCAAACCTGTGGGTGAAACACGACCATGAGCATCTGCCAGGGCAGTCAGGAACAACAGCTCCAGCCCTTCCTGTGCCGGCGCGGCTTTAATTAAAAAATAAACTGTCAGACACCATAAAAAACTAAAACTTGAGTACCTTTACATCCATCTGCAAGTCTTCTGGCAAGGCTGAGGATTCAGACTGGCTGCTGCTCCCTGCTGGGCCCCAAAAGGCTCCCTGACCCCATGCAGGGGCCGGGTCCCGCTGCCAGCACTCAGTGTCCCCCCGTGGGGTGGGATGTGGGGAGTGTGCCCACCTCCCACTGTGGCTGGCAGCAAGATAAAGTGTGTCTGAGCCCCTCCTGCAAGCTCCCAGGAATGCTTTAAGCGCTTTCATTTCACTTTATAAGGATTTTTCAGCTCCCTTGTAGATGATGCAAAAGTCACCCAGGTGGGAAGGAATTTTGTGACCACACAGCAAGGCTGGTGCAGCTGGAGGTGCCAACGTGCTGCGGAGCAAATGGGACAAGAAGCAGTGGGTGCCAGAGCTGGTCCTGCTGTGCTTCAGGGGTCATAGTGCTGGGGACAGGCAGCAATCCCATAGGGAAAGTTTTCCTCTTCGTGCTCTGGTCACCACACCAGGCACTGGGGCAGTTGATCCCTGCTCTGCAAGGGGATTCAGAACATGACAGTGCTGGTTCCCTGCCAGGCCACTGCTGAATTATTTAATTTCTTTTGAAGAATCTGCCCAGTGCCTGGTGTGGAAGAAAACTCCCCAGGCTCTGCCTGGAGCCTCCTTTTCTCTTCTTTACCAGAGCTTTTTTACATTCATCTGCTTTTGCTACTGCTGCCCCTGGAGAAGACAGATGTCCCCTTGTCCAGCATCAGCTGGCATTGATAAACCATGCTCCACTCTGTGGTGTGCTGATGCTCTTGGGTGATTATTCCTGTTAATTATTTCCTTTGAAGCAGAAGCCAGATGCAAAGCCATCAGCTCTGAGTGCTGCTTGGCTTTTGCCCTGCATCTGCAGCTGTTGGCTTTGGAGAATCCTCTTGGAGATGTGGCTCTCAGTGCTGCTGGTGGGGGGACAAAGGGCAGTGCTGTGGGGCACTGAGCCACTGGTGCTCCGAGCTGTGCCCGTGTTCCCACTGCACTCACCCAGCAATGCCCTGAAACCTCTCCTACGGCCACTTCCAAAGTGTTATTCCAAAATATTTCCCTTCTCAGTGTTTTTTTGGATATTTGGGTGTTGGATGTGCAGGGATGTGTTGGTCAGAGCAGGGGGTGCAGGAGAGGAAGCTGTGGCTGTGGACCAAACCCCATCACATCCCCCCCAACATGGGGTGCTCTGCCCCAGGTGTGGCAGGACATGTGCCCAACCTGTGTGGTCCCAGACACCAATCCACACCTGCTGGTTCCAGATTCTGCACCGGATTAAAACAGCAAGCCAGCAGGGAGGTCCTGGACAGCATTGGTAGGGACAGAGGGGCTTGCAGTTCCTCTGGGGTCAGAGCAGTCTCAGCATAGCTGAGAAAATGAGACCATTATACCCCAGACCTAACAGAGTTTCCTCTCCCTATGAATCAGTTCACTTAGTGCTTATCAATCATCGAGTGACAAGCTGTTCTGGGCTCATCTGCTGTTTCTGCTTCCCTTTCCTTCATCCCAGGCTCACTGATTGCTTTGCCTCAGTTTCCACATGGGAAAAACCCAGATGGTGATGATGGACAGGGAAGCTGATGCTCAGCAGGAGTGTCACCGAGTCATTTACTCCCTACTCACCCACTGGAGCTCCCACAGGCCACAGCCCACAGGCTGTACCACAGATCTGTTCCAGGAGAAAGCAAATTAATGAGCTTCCTGGCAGGACTATGACTGGAAAGGAGGTTTTATGCCACAGGTTGCAGCTTGCCCTATGCTGAGCTCACTGTAAAGCAGCAGAAGCCACAGCAGGTTTGTCCTTGGGAGGCTGAATGCTCCTTCCAGGGGCCAAAGGCAGTGGTGCCCTCCCTGCCCCTCAGGCAGGGACGATGTCACAAACACTGCAGGGACATCCCCTGTCTCAGAGGACAGTAAGCATTTAAAGAAACTTTGCAGCACTAAATACCCAAGACAGACAACTGACCCAGAGCAAGAGTTGTCACTCATCCAACGCCTTGGATGGGCTGGAAAAGTGAGGGTTTATCCTTGTCCACAGCTTGTTGCATCACCGTTCTCTGTTCAACACGGGGTGTCCACAGCAGGAGGCAGAGCAAGAGGGCAGGACCCCCCCTCCAACAGCTCCCTGCACTGATATCTGGTAAGAGCAAACTGAACCCCAACCTGAGCCCACAAAGAACACAAAGTGCTGGGATCTAGGATCCTAAACCAGAGGCAACACACACCTGAGCTGATTTCCTTCCTTGCCGGCACCGTGTCCCAGGGAACTGATGCTCACAGGTTTCTCCCATGCAGTGGCTCTCCCATGCTGGGTGTGGGTCCTGGGATATGCCTCTTCCTGAAGTCTGCTCAGAGCCTGCCAAAGGCTGCAGGAAAAGGGATTTTTGAACTTGAAGTCCCTGATGCCTGCTGTGATTTTCTTGGACACTGAATCATAGAATCTGTTAGAATCCGAAACTCGGTTATCAGCAGAAGGAGAATTGACAGGATTAAAACAGCAAGCCATGGACAGCAGGAGCTAAGAAAACTCTTTGCTTTGAGAGCCAAAAGCCTCCTCACAAGACCTCTTAATATTTAGCTATGTTTGATTGTCCTGTCTCCTTCAGCAAGCCATGAAAAACTTTGTGGTGATGTTGTAAGACGTGTAGAAATCCTTTTGTTTCTCTCCCCATGTGCTTCCTCCCTACAGGAAAATATTAACCATTTGGTGTAACTGTAACTGAGAATTGTGTAATCCTCTAGTTAGCATAACCTGTCCCCTAGTTAGCATAACCCGTCCCCTAGTTAGCATAACCCGTCCACTTTATTAACTTATCCCGCCTCTGGGACACACAATTGCGAATCGTGTGTTCAGTAAAGGAGTCTGGTTTGCACCCCCAAAACTGGGATTGTTTAGTTTGTGACCTTCACAAGAATCATGGAAAGGTAGGAAAAGCCCTCTATGGCCTTTAAATCCAACTCTTCCCCCAGCACTGCCAACCCCACCACTAACCAACGTCCCCAGGTGTCACATCTACACGACTGTTAAATCCTTCCAAGGATGGGGACTCCACCATTACCCTGGGCAGCCTGTGCCAATGTTTGACAACACTTCTGGTGAAGAATATTTTCATAATACTGAATCTAAACCTCCCCTGATGCAACTTGAGGCATTTCCTCTTGTCCTGTTGCTCTTTACTTAGGAGAAGAGACCAACTCCCACTTGGCTCCAACCTCCTGTCAGGGAGTTGTAGAGAGCAATAAGGTCCCCCCTGAGCCTCCTCTTCTCCAGGCTGAGCCCCCACAGCCACTCCTCATTGTAAGATTTGTGACTTACTCTATTTTAAGTCAGAGATCTTCCTTTGACACACCAATTTTTCTCTTAAGCTTCACTTCTTCCTGTCATTGGCCTCTCATCAAGAATGTTCTCTTTGGCAAGGAGAAAGTTGGGTACTTGCTGTGAAATTTTAGGGGTTTGCACAGATTCCCTGTGATCAAACATCTCTCTGGAGAGCTGAACAAAGAGCTCCTGCTGCCCTGCCAGGAGGATGTGAGGACCCTTGGTGGCACCATGTGCTTGGTGCTGGCAGCTGGTCCTTGCAGAACTGTGCCCCATCACTGCTGCTTTGGATGCCTCCTCTAAAAAGAGGCTGAAGAACAAAACCCCAAAGCTGGCATTTGCTGTCAGAGCAGTGTTTGGAGGGCTCTATCTGTTCATTTTTCATTACAGTGCTTTGTAATAGAATTTCTGAAAGCAGCAGTGAGAAGCATCTGCTGACAAATACCTCCCATGGCCACCAGAACTGTCAAGCAGCACTTGAGCCCAGGGCAGCAGCTGAGCAGAGACACTTCACAGAGCTGGAGCTGATCCTTCCTTGCCGAGCAGGAGAAGGGAAGGTAGAGAAGGGAGCTGCTGTGTCTCTGCTGATCCCACAGAGCAGCAAAACCCACCACCAGCCAGAGCCCCTGAGAGCATGCTGCTGAATTCCCCATCTTTACGGGGCTGGATCAGAATTAAAATCTAAATTTCACTGCCAGTGTTTGCCACATCCTTCTTGCCCTGATTAATGCTCCTCTTTCCCTGTAGAATGAACTTTAAGCATTTCTTGAGGCCTGCCTTTCATGTTGCCTGGAGGGAGAAGTAATCCCCCTGATCCATGGCAGTGACTTTAGGATGAGCACAAGTGCCCCAGATGAGATATTTATGCATGAAGTGTTGCTGCCACAGGATAAGGCAAAAGATGAGTGCTGCTGTGGTGCTGATGGGCTCCTGGAGCCACAACAGGCAAAGCTGAGGAGCAAGTGCTGTTCCAACAGGTAAAGATGCTCCCACTCCTCAGACCAGCGCTGCATCCCAGGGCTGGTTAAGCTGAGGCAGACTCAGAGCCAGATGGACACAACTGTTTATCTGCACCATCACCAGCCACACCTGCGTGTTTACAGCACTGCCAAAGGACAATAACCTTTAATAATTCATAAACTATCCAATTTCCTTGGAGGATGAATGACTGTCAAAGGGTTCTTTGCAATTATTCTGGATACAGGCTGGGTCAGAAAAAAACCAAAAAAACCCCTAAACCGTGCTGTTACTCAGCCACCTAAAATTTTGCTCCAACCTAATTTTGCTTTCTTACACCTGTTCCTGCTCCAGGGATTAAATGCTCAGCCCTGGTCCAGCAGCAGAAACCAGTGATCAGGCTACAACTGTCCATCCTGCCCTGGGGTGATGCCAGCAGCAGCAGCCCATGGGCAGAGAGGCTGGGGAGGTTCCTGCACAGCCAGGACATGGAGGGACCTGCCACCTGCACAGGGCCATGACCTCTGCTGGGTCACCTGTCATCTGGCACAGTGGCAGCTGGCTCAGCACACCCCCTCTTTTTTCCCTCCTTTCTCTCCCCTGCAGAGCCCTGCCCAGGGCTGGCAGAGCCCCTGTGCCAGAGGGGCTTGAGTAGATCAGAAAGCAGCCAGAGCTGTTGGAGGGCAGGCACACCTGAGCAACTCCCAAACCTCCACTCCTTCCCAAAATGGAAAGAAGTAAACAAATCTTCCTTCCTTCCCGACCACCCCTTTGACAGACAGTGCATGTGCATTTTGGGTGAAGGGTCAAGCTCTGTCCTCACAGCTTGGTACTCTGGTAGTTTAAAAATGTACCTTCTGCTGATAATGTTTGTTTCCTGCTACAATTTTATTTTGCGTGGCAAACCCTGGAATACCTCTCCAGCTTCTTATTTTCAACTGAGCTGTTGAAACCCCTCGGTCTTTTATGCTTTCCCCAACATGGGTCAGTGGTCTCTGGCCACAAAACCACCTGCAGAGACTTCTTTTCTCAGCTCAGATAGACTCAAACCTGTTAGCAGGACCTGCAGACATGCTGAACACAGCTCTGGGAGGGGTTCTGCATGAGGCAGAATTCGTGCTCACCCTCAGCTCTGTTATGGCTGTGCAGACCTGGCCCTCTGAGCATCCAGGTTTTGTCTTGGATAGACATAGATTATGACAGTGGTGAACCCCTCAGCTGTTTTGGTGCCCAAGCCACTGTCTTCATGCTCCTGCCTGCCTGGTCTGTACATGCCAAAGGCTGGCAGCAGCATTTGGTCCTTTGCTTTGGGAGTTACTGGCTAAAACAGCTCCTTAATGCCCAGGTGGGGCAGACCAGATGTGTTGGAGCTGGGGGTAACACAGAGCTGTAAATCCCACCAGCACAGGAGAAGAGCAGCAGTTTAGAAGTTAAATCGAAGTCAAAGTTGAACTGAAGTCAAAAATTGAAATTGAAGTGCAAGTCCCTGCTCTTTTTCATAGTTTCCATGCACAAACCCTCCAGCTTGTGGGTGGGTTGGACCCAGTGGCACCACCTCACCCTGTGTCCAGCACTGCAGCCCATGCTGCTCCCAGGTTCATCCCCTGTGGATGCTCCCTCTGCAAGGGTACTCCCAAGAAAATTGCTATGGAAACAGAGCCAAGGCACACAAAATATGTCTTTGAGAAGGGACAGAGGTGGTCCTGGCAGGGGAGGGGCTTCATTCATCCCTGCTGCCTGTGGCTTGCAGATCCAGAAACAGCGGGCACAGGGCAAGGAAACTTCATCCCTGAGCTCTCTGGGCATGTTGCAACCTTCCCTGGAACACTAAAGGTTAATAATTCCCTCTTTCCGTAACGTGGCAGGATTTTGCAGTGATTTTTGACAAAAATATGCATGTTGGACTGATAATGATGGGGACCAGATCAGAGCTAAGGAGTGAAAACTCATTAAACTGCGGGGTCCTGGCTGCTTCTGAATCCTCAGAAAAAAATCAGTCCCTTCTAATTTGCTCAAACTGTTGCACAGTCATAGGCATGACTGTATTTAGGCTGAAATCTGGTCTCAGTTTCCTTTCCAGTGGCACTGGCTGAGGTCCCTTGTCCCCCCAGCCCCACACTCTGCCCTACCCCACCTTGCTGTTGGATGCTTTAGGCCTGTGGATAGACCAGCCTTTGCCTTGCATGCTCCAGGCTTGTGGAAAGGAGACAAGGAAAAGTGGCTACTGGATGGGGAACAGAGTCTCTGAGTTATTCTTTAACAAATCTCAAACCCAAAATAAAACCCAAAACCTCATCAGGGTCAATGCATCCATCCCACACCACAGCCCCTGCCCTGAAGAGGAGCTGCAGTGGAAGCAGAGGGAAGGCAGAGCAGGACCAGCCATATCTCTCTTTTCCTCCACTGTAGGGTGCTCAGAAGAAGAGGCTTTCCTAAACATCAGTTCCTGTTCCATCAGGAATTCCTCTGCCTCTGCCTCTCCTTGCTGGGTTTCCAGCCCCTGGCCACTTTTGGGCACAGTCATTCAGCTGCATCTCAGCACCAAAGCAGAGCCAACTTTGCCTTTACTCACTTAGGTGTAAATAATCTTTTACTATATTAATTACTTTGCACAGAAGGATGAGACATAAATTATAACCCAATGGTTATAATTGCATGTTCTTAGCACATGTGCCTCGTTACTAATTATCCCCATCCTCCCAGGCAGATTAAAAAGCAGAAGCTTTGGATTGTGGCTGCCAGGGAATAAGGCTGCTGAGGGAGGAGACTGAGCACCTCCTTGCCATCAGAGGGGAGTGAAATACTGCTTTAAATACAAAACTAGCCTCTCTTCTCTCCAAATTAAATTTGTTGGTGGCTGGTGCATGCAGCTTTCCTGTGGGACAGCAATGCCTGTGGCAGCCCCCAGATCTTCCTCCCATTCTGTGCCTCCTGTCCTGTCTCCTTCCACTGGCAGCATAGCTTCTTTTGGGCTTATAAAAAAACCCAAACCTGTATTGAAAGCTTTTTTACTTACTCCTGTTAGGCCTGTGGTTTTCCAGCAAGTACCCTTTGGGGCAGGGTGGGTCGTCACTGGCTTTGCAGAGCCTGCAGTAAAGAGAGAGGAAAAAATGCCATTGTTGTGGCTGTGAGTGACCCAGAGGATGGCCTGGACCTCCACTTGGGGCACTCTAGGAATAAACTAATAACATGCTGTGCTTCCCATCCTCAGCCTGGCCAAGAGCACTGGGCATCACTGCAGGTTTTGTGGTCACCATTGCTCTGGTCACACCAGAAATGCCCTCGGGATGCCAGAGGTCTATTCAGTTCCAGACTTCAATGTCCCGGATCTTCAAAGTCCAGACTGTTGTTTCTGCTCATAGGAAGTATCTGATGCATCAGACGAAGCAGAGCTGGACATGTCACAAGAGGACACGTTTGCACCTGCAGTGGGCAGGATGTCCTGGGCTGAAGGACCCAGAGTGATGCTGTAGCCACATTGGGTTGACTCTGCTACAGAATAAATCAGGATCCCATTCTTAGGACAGTTTCTCACAGCCTCCCTCAGCTGTCCTGCACACAGCCTCCTACTGCTCTCAAAAACATTTAGTCTCTGCTAGGAGAGCTTATAACTACACAGCCCAAAGCCTTTCTCCTGCCCCATGGCAGAGCCCATTGGCTCCAGCCCCTTCTTTCTAGGCCAGCTCCCTTGCAGCCCAAATAACACCTTTTTGGACAAATTTCCAACCTCAAGGCTCTGGAAGTCACAGGCTGCTCTGTTCTCGTGATGAGATCCAGAGAGCAGCAGTGCCTGGCCATGCCCGCAGCAGGGTGTGAGGACCACGCTGAGCCCCAGTTTTAGGGTGCCCAGTGTTAGGGTGCCTAAGAGTTAGGCTGGGATCAAAGATTGTCAGGGTTCCTCCAGGGTCCCATGAGTGTCATGGGGGTGGAAGGGAGGGAGAAGCCTGTGGGTTCAGGGCAATGTACTCCCCAAAGCCGCGCTCACTGCAGTGCTCGTCTGAACATCTATCTGGGGACTCTCAACACTCAGCCCAGATCCTGCTATAAAAATAGTTGTGAGTGTTAATTGCAGGCACTGACAGTTCAGCAGGCTCCTGCTGAAACCTTAACTGAACCTGGGAAGGAGCAGATAAAACACGATCCTTTCGTATCTTGTGGAAAACCTCAGATTCTTTGGATAGGGCTGAATAGGCAGAAGAGGGAGCGTGTCAGTTCTGTTCCTTCTGTGGCAGGAATACAGAGTGTTTGCAAGGTTATCTTTCTCTCAGTGGCAAATTTCCTCTCCTAACTCCTTTATTGCTATCAACCTTCCTTGACAGCATTTATTTGAAAGGTTGTATTCTATCATTTATCTGACATATCACAGAGATACTTGGACTTTCCATATGCAGAGGCATTGTCAGCCTTGCTGAGGAACTGCCCCTGTCAGGGCAGGCACTCATCCCTCCCTCCTTGCTGCAGTCCCTGCTCTTATAAGAGCCCAGAAAAATTAGCTTTTATTATTAGTCAATCCAAGAAAATATTTCAGCCACTCTCAGGATCAAGCCTCTCATGCTAATGGCACATCCTTGATTTGCCTGAGCCTGGTTGTAGGAAGCTGCAGGATTTCTTTCCCCCCTTTTATCTGAATTTCTGCAGGGAGGAGAAGCAGGGGAGCAGCCCCAGCCCCAGCTCTCTGCCCTGCATGTGAGAAATGTTGCTACAAGTGGACTTAAAAATGATTATATTTTACATTGCAGAGTATGAGACATGAGTAAAACACACCTAAGGTCACAAAGAGTTCTTTATGGTGCTGTGGTGATTTCACAGGCAAAGTGCTGCAGATGAAGCTGAGGAGATGAAGAGGGTTCCTTAATCCTGGGGGCAGCTTCCCAGGGGTAAACACTGGTTGTGTCCCTCGGGGTGAAGGTGTGCAGAGCCAGGAACAGAGATGTTCATCCTCCTCCTTTGGTCACAAAGGGAACAAAACTCCTGTGGCCATCAGGGTGGTCACGAATGCCACGGGCTGAAATGTGTTCCCTTCAGATGGGACTTTGGAGATGTTTCTGTCTGAGTCTCAACTGAATCATTGCTGTTTCAAATAATTATGCCTTCAATTAAAATAGCTCCTGAGCAGCCTGCAAAGAGCTTCATCTTTAGTGCCTTGGTGTCTCAGCAGGAGAAGCCATGCTGGGAGGCAAATATCCCATGGGTAGGGGCCCTGCACATCTCCCAGCCCTGTGAGCTTTTGGTGCCATCGTTTGGGGAATCTCTGGGTTTTCTGGGGATTTCTGATATTCTTGCTGTATTTTGGTTCTGGTGACCCTGTCCACCTCTCCCTCCTGTGCCACTGTTAGAGGCCATATCCAGCATCCTGTGGCCTTTGTGTCATAAATGGAAGAACATCAGAAAATGCCCAATTTGCTGCTTTGAATACACATTTAAAAATGGCATTATTTGCCATGGCTGATAAAATTCTCTTTCCATTTTTTTTTTTTAAATTTACTGATTTTTGAGGAGAAAACAAGATAAACAAGTGTACTGATGGCAAACAGGCCTCGGGTAGTAATGGCACTGTGCTGCTTTGGCTCTATAATAATAATTAAAAAAGACATTAGTATACCTGGATTCATTACAAGTTCAGTAAAAGCCTTTAGGATGAGGGGAAGCTTTGTCATTTAACTGACAGAATTGCTGGAGCAGAGAGGTTAACCAACCTACGGGTGATTTACACCAACTCAAGCTATCTTGTCAAAATAAGCCTAAATTTTATGTTCCTCTCCTCTCGAGAGAAACATGATATACCTTTTCCACAAACTGGTAATTTAATAAAGCAACTTTTTCCTTCAAAAGTGCAGATGAAGTAATTTTTGCTGGCCTTCAGGCTGTGTTTGCATTGCCCTGATGTGCACCCTGAACAGGAGTGGGGGCTGGTCCCTGAGTCTCGCTGCCCTTGGGCTGTCCACGTGCAGAGACTGGTGCTGGGGAAAGCTCCTGCCCGGGATGGCTCAGGGGTTCTGTCTGCACCAGTTTGGAATATTCCAGCTCCTTTCCCCATCTCTGCCCATGCTGTGCCTCCAGCCATGTCCTTTCCTTCCTTCTGCACGTGGCTCTGCCTCTCATGGTTGAAAAACCACCTGGCTCTGGTGGCTGCTTCCCTTTCCTGGCTGCCTGTGCTTGGTCCTGTGCTGGTGCTGTAGATGGGGAACACATCCTGCAACCTTGGGATCAGCCCCAGCACTGAGCAGACAGGGAGCTGAGCTGGCATCCCCTGCTCCTACTCACAGTAAACTTCCCCTCCACTCTTGTTTGCTGCCAAGTGTTGAAGGACAGCAAATAATTATTCCCCACTGCTCCAGCTTAACACGTGTCTTCATTTGCTGTAATTACGTGGCCATTCTATTGTTTGTTTTTTTTAAATCACCACAGCAGAAAGTGAGGGGACATGGCACAGATGGCTGCCCAAGGTGCAGCAGGAAGGTCTGGGCATTGAATAGCCCCTTTGGTAATGAGGATCTGACAAGTAAGTGGCAATATATGCCCTTTAAGCCTCATGGTGTGTAGCTGCTGTGTCAGGTTTCCCCAAGGACCCCCTGATGCGGGTGCAGCGCCCTGGGAATGAGCCAACCCCTCCTCTAGGTCTGAGCCCTTTGCCTGCCACCCAAGAGCCTACCCACTCCATGGATAAACCATTTAACAGTGGTGATGACTGGGAGGGAATTCATTATTTTGATTTGAAAGAGGCTTTCCACTTGCAGAGCATCCTTGCAACACCAGCAAAGCACCTGAGACAGCAGGAGTGCAATGGGCTCTGAGCATCCACAGTTTGGGGGCATCCAGCTCCACACATGCCCAGGATTTTCCTGGCCTGAGACATGGCTGATTTTCTCAACCACTCTTCACAGACCTGGGAAGCAGCACAAGGCATGGCAGAGTGCTGTCAGTGAGGTCACATGCTAAAGGTATTTTAAAATCACTGTTTATGAAACAAGGACGCAGAAATAGTTCAAAAAGTGTTGAGGGAGTGATGTGTGCTGAGCTGGGGAAAAGAGATAAAACCCACCAAAGAAAATATTTCCTGAGGGTCATTCATTCTTTAAAGCTTTGCAAGGGCCAGGGGAGTGGCTCTGCTCTCTCCCCCTGCTCCTCTGCAGTAAATGGTCTGTGTCTCCTTGTTCATGTTTGTAAATGGGACAAGCTGCCCAATTATCCTCAACCAAACCCCTGCCCCTGCAGTGTCCCTGCAGAAAATGCTGCAGTTATTTTGTTTGACCTCAGTTCCACTGAGTTGATTTTATATTTTCCTGGCTGCCCACCTCTGCCTGCCCTGCACCCCTCAGCACTGAGAGCCCTCCTATAGGTCTGCAGTTGTTCCCCCAGCAGCAAACTCCCAGAGTGGGGTGACAGTGGCATTTTTAGGTCCCAGGTCATGGGACTGGTCAGCCTCTGTGATGCTGCTGTGACCCTGCTTCCCAGGGAACAGACACATGGAGTAGCTCATCTGAACAGTGAAAAAGACACATTTTCTTGAAGGAAAAAAGGTTTCTGTTTTCTGACTTAGTTTTCCTGTGCCCATCTCACTGCTCATGCCCACATTTCCCCCATCCCCTCCATCCAGTGCATGCTGTCTGACAACTCCATCCCTTCAGTGGGGATTTATCTTTTACTCTTCCCACACACTGCACACCTGCCAGGCTGCCAAGGCCATCCCTGTGTTCTTCACAGCCCTGCTTTTGTCCAGGTCTGTCTATTTGAAGGACACAGCAGGAGCATCACCTGAGCTGATGCTGCTCTGGGGGACCTCATCCAGAGGAAATCCAGGTTCCAAAATTCATTACTGAGAAAGAAATGTATAGAAAGTGGACCCAGGGAAAGCTGAGAAGGGCTTGTCCCTCCAGCTCCTGCCCACAGACATGCTGGCATGTGGCATGTGGCCCTGGTCACTTCCTTTCCTGGTTGTCTCCAGCTCTGGTTGCTGCCCCAGCAGGTTGAGGATGAAGGGTCAGGAGAGGACCTGTGGGCTGCTGGTGGCACCTGGTGGTCCAGAACTTTTCCTGCTTGGTCCTTGCAGCAAGAAAACGTCTGTTCTTCATTTCTTCCAAGGCAAAAATGGTTTATTAGGCTTTGCTAGGTTGTGCTCTGGTTACATTATGGCTGTTGATTCCTATAAATACACATGTAGGACAAAGCAACTAATCACATCTGCACTCAGCTGACACAGGGCTGTTGTTCCTGGGGAGACTGGTAATTCCAGCACAGCTACTGGTTTCCTGGCTGGCCTCACTTCATCCCCCAGCTCCGTGCATGGGATGATGACACCCTGGGATGGGATGGAACTGGCAGCAGTGTTCACACAGTGTTTCTCATCACTCCACCTGGCTTCTAAAAACCCCATCAGCTTATATTTCCTTGTGTACTGGGTGAAATCACATCATGCCTGGGAGCAGGTGGCTTTGCTGTGATCTCAGGGAACCTTTGTTTGGGAGCAAATGACCCTGGGTGCATGGTGTGCAAAGAGCAGGGAATGGGCACCCAGTGCTGGCTGATAAGGCTCTGCTTTTTCACCCATTTATTTATTTTGCTGGTAAGATGTGAAATATTTACATTTAATAACTGATTATTGCAGCCTTGGGTGAGCAGCAATGACAACTCTTGCTTTTCTGCCTCTCCATCACAGGGACCTTTGGAGTAGGGTTCTGGAGGTGCAACCACAGCTTTCCCCCTCCAGGCTTCCACCCTCCAAAGTATTATCATAAAATCCTAGAATGGTTTGTGTTGGAGGGGACCTTAAATACCATCTCAATCCACACCCTTTTCATGGGCAGGGACACCTTCCACTAGACCAGGTTGCTCAAAGCCCTGCCCAACCTCCTCTCTCCTCTGTTGGATATGCCAGCCTGAGTTCAGCCCTTGTGCACCTTTGTGGCATGACTCTGGTGTTAGCAGGGGACAAGGGGAGCACTGGGCCATGCTTTTCATGAGTGATGAGGTGATGGTGCAGATAAGGACCAGCCTCCCCCCATTCACAGCTTCCCCACTCCCTGCCAGCCTTCAGTCCCTGACCCCTTCCTTCCTCTGCACTGGGAGTCTTTGTCCTGACCCCTGCTCAGAATAACTCCCTGAGGCACCACCAGGTCCTTGAACCCCTTTAGCAGCTCTCTGGTTAGACCCTGTGCTCCAAGAGGGTCCATCATTATTCCAGTAGTTGCTGCAGCAGCAGCTCAGGGTGTAAAGCCAGTGGCTTTCTGAGGGCTCTGTTACTCACCCCGCCCACACAGTCCCTTATAATTCATCTATTGTGCAGGCAGGATTTCTCAGGAGTGAGTTCCATTAAGCTGCGTGTGAGGGTTAATGAATTTTTAATGTTAACAACCTTTTCTTTGTATCACATGATGGTTCATCAAGTTCTGGAGGGGAGGAGAACCCACCTCCCGGCGGCAGCGCTCGGCTCTTTGCTGGGGACGGCTTTCAGCAATTACATATGTGAACATAATTTTCTCTGCTTTATAGCTCTACCCTGTAATCTAGGGAAAGTGACATTTTCCATGGCACAATATGGGTTAGGCTTTCATTCTGATGATGTTGCCTTTGCCAATAGATTTTCTCCCAGTGGCATATGGCATGCACTGTTACATCTGCTCCCATTTCCAAGTGATTCTTTACCCTTTGTTGAATTTTTACAAACGCTATCAGTCTAAATAATCCAGAAGGCTGCTATGGCAACAAAATGAGAATGCATTTTCTCTGTCTTCCTTTTCCTCTCCCTCCCCCCCCTTTTTTAAACCCTGTAATAAAAGGGGAAGGATGCTGGTTGTGTCTTCCAGCAGCGTGGATGCCTTGGGATGGGGTTTGAGTCCTGATCCAACCCCACTACCCTTCCACATCTGCTGGCCTTGTCCTGTCTGCAGGAAAGAGCAGAGCAAAACACAAAGATAACCTCTTTATACAGGCTGTGCCATGCTGGTTTTGAGGCTGGATGTGACATTTTTTTTACAATGAACATATGAGAGGGGGTAAATTAAAAGCTGCTTGTCACTGGCAGGATGAAAATCCCTTTATCCCACCCAAACATCCTGCACTATCTCACTGCAAGGGGCACAGGCAGCACCCAGGCCCTTGAAAGAGCAGCTTCCACCTATTTGGGGAAAATATTAATTTCTGCAGACAGAAAAACTTCCCTAAGAGAGTCCACCAGGAATCTCTGAGACTGACACCCCTCTGGACATCTTTCCCTCTCAAGAACCTCTAGATGCTCTAGTTGCCTTGTTAACCCAACCACGTTTTGTTCATAGCAGTGCTCTCACAGCCTTGTTGTCTGTTCTGATCATTTCTATCCTCATTTTTGTGCTACTTCCATAGGAAGCCAACTAAGTGTTTTTTTCCATCAACAGCATTCATCTAATCTTCCAGGACTAAGGGCATGTATGTCATGTAGAAACTTCTTCCAGTAGTCTGAATGTTGACTGTTCTGTGTCATCTGGAGATAAAAATTAGAGAATGAAATAAAGCCCCAAATCTGGCTAGAATTACCAACAGCTCGTGTAGGACATAAAACCCAGTGAGATGCAGAGATAAGGTCTGTGAGGGGCTCCTCAAGGCTGTCTCCATTCATGAAAAGCTACTGCCAGGATGTGGCCTCCTAAGATCTTGGACACACGAATTCTCTGAGAGGAAAACCAGCCAGAGCTACAGACCCTCTTAGCCAGGCTGGGTTTTTAAGGAGGGTTCCAATGCTGTGTTCCCTTGGAGAGTTTGCCCTTACCTGTGAGGTGCTGAACCTTCCAAAACCTTGCTGTAAAATAAAAAGCCAGCACACATCCCTGGCAAGGGCCAGGGAAGCAGCTGAAGCAGGGCATAAATAGGTCAGACATAAATCTACTTTAATGAAATTACTAAAATGATCCACCAAGACCTGTGTTAATCTGTGCCTTCACTGCACATGCACCCAGAGAGGCAGAGGGAGGAGAAAGCACAAGGTTTGGGGTCAAATATTTACTGCTGATGCTGTTAATAACTATTTTTAAATCCATACTTGCAGTTCTTGTGAATGCAGGAAAATGAGCCAAGGATGATGGGCTGGAGATAAGAGTTGCTTTTGCTGGGAGCTGTTTGTAGCAGCCCAGCTTCATGCCCAGTTCTGGTTTTTTTGTTAGTGAATCTCCAGAACACACTAAACCTGGTGGACCTTGTAGTGCCCCATCCTCCCCTGGCAGAGCCATGCATCAGGATGAAGGCTCTCCAAGGAAAACAATAGCTGTTCCTGGTGGGAAAGCTCCCCAAGGCCATTTCCCCCCATTACATGTTTATGGCCAGGGTGGAGGATGGATTTGCAAGGGGTTTATGATCTCCTGCTATTGGGCACTACATGTTTCAGATCTTCAAAAGATGCAGGCCTGCTCAGGAGAGCTCTCAGTCATAAGGAACCTGTCAGACCTTTCTCGTACAAAGGCACTAAGTTAATAAAAATTGTCTATAAAATCAGACAAAAGGCATTGCGGTTTTATTAAGGTCTAAACTGTGCAGTCTGTTTTATTACTGTCCTTTATAAATTATCCACCCAAACCTCTTGGCTGGATCTATAAAGACAACCTGTATGCAGAGTTACTGCATTCCAAAGACATAGAATTTCCTGGTCTAGAGACAGAAACAGCTCAAAAACTGAGGGGTGCAATGACACTGCCTAGAAACTGGTTTGGGGGACATGATACAAAATAGGGTTCAGGGGTGTCCAGCACAAAGTGGCGCCTCCACACCTCTAAATGTTGCTCATAGAACTATAGAATCACAGGATAGATTGGATTGGAAGGGATCTTATGTATTACCTCATTCCAAACCCCCTGCCATGGACAGAGACACCTTTCACTTAGCCCAGGTTGGTCCAGGCCCCATCCAACCTGGCCTTGGACACTCCCAGGGATGGGGCAGCCACAGCTTCTCTGGGCAACCTGTGCCAGGGCCTCCCCACCCTCACAGAGAAGGATTTCTTCCCAATATCTAATCAAAACCTGCTCTCTGTCAGTTTGAAGCTGTTGTCCTTGTCCCCTTGTCCCCGTTTACAGGGAGAAAAATGCATCAGATTATGGAGAGGTGCACAACGATAGTGCTCTGGGGGTGACATCAGGTGGGCCACAAGGGACACCTGGAGGCCAATGCCATGCTGGTGATGCCAGTGTGATGGAGCTGCAGGGGTCCTGTGCCCCTGCACCATCTCCACCCCCACCAGTGCCATGGGCTGCAGCCAAGGTGGTCCTGGGATCCAGTGTCACCCAAAGCAAAGCCAGTGCACCCACTGGGCACCCAGGGCTGTCCTATCCTGATGGAAACAGGCTTTTGTGCATGGGCAGACCAAGATTCCCTGCCTCAGTAATCTGGGAGTTTAAGACACTCAGTATTGACTGAATCCTTAGAATTTATTGCTTCCAGGCCTGGTGTGTTCAAGGCAGTGAAGGGAATCAAATCTTTGCCCACAAGTGGGAGAAAAGGTGGTGGAGATGGTGGAGGAGCTTCTGAGTCAGGCTGGCACCTGCCTTGCACCAGCTGTGGGGCACATCTGTGACAGTGCCTGGAGACATGGGACTGCCTCCTGATGTGTCAGTGGGGCACAGGATCAGCAAGGACATTTCTGAAATATCACTGGAGAGTTGTAATCCCTGGTGTATTTGTATGTAGGTACACACAGTCCCCCCCAGGTATATGCACAGGTGTACCTGGGACCTGGGGAAGAGCAAGGCTGCCAGGAGTGACTCTTGGGGTAACCCAAGGCACCTCCTGGCCCATGGGGGCAGGTGCAGCAAGGGGTGACAAGGGTGCAGGGAGGTCTCGTGCAGGGCAGGACAATGCCAGTGTGGGACGTGGGATGTGCAGGGCCATTGTTGGAAACTCTAAAGAAATCACTGTGAACATCTCCCAGGTGAAAACTGTTTCATTGTGTGTTTCTGAATATGATGGCAAATCAATTATTCAGAGCAGAACCATCAGTGTGAGAACAGTGTTTATTAGTCTCATATAAATAATAGTTACATTAGCTAGGAGAAAATGATTGCTATTAATAGTTTTGTGGCTGTGGCTGGCATTTGCATAGTGTGTGCAAGCAGGGTTGGTACATTGTGGGAAACCAGAGACTGTGTTGATGCTGCAAGTGGCACCTTCAGCCCTGGGGGCTCAGCTTTGCTACTGGGGTTTGGAACAAGATGACCTTTAAGGTCCCTCCCAACACAAACCATTCCAGGATTCTATAAGATGCTGATGAACCTCCACAAATGTGGGCTGAGGTGCCTCTGGGAGATGCTCTGGGCCACTTCTATCCAAGGGATCTTATGGCTTAAACACAAACCAGCACCTCCAGGCATTATTTAAGGCCATTATAAAGATGTGAAGAAACCTGACATTTGGCCCTGACAGCAGGTTGGCTTCTTCCTCTATTTGGGAAAGAGAAATACCAGTGTCATGTCAGACCCTGGTCTTGCATGGTTTGCTGGTGCCATAAATATTTTACAAAACTGTTGCAGTGATGCAGGAGGACATTTTGCATATCCTGACCCCTTCTCACATGGCAACCTGCCCTGACAGCAAACAGACTATGCAGCCAGAGCTGGTCCTGTAGCCACCAGTGAATCTGAGGAATCTGCTATGAAAAACTACTCAGAGACTTCAGATCTTTTGAGCTGCAAAGGTATTTATTACAACATTGGGAGCAAGCGTGGTTCATACCACACAAACCTTGCTCAAAGGTAGCACACAAAATCAGGGGTTTATACAATTTTCATGCACAATTTTTATACATATTCCTATGAGTGCAACATCTATCTATACATAGTAATGACAGGTGGAGCTCAGGCAGAGCTTAGGGAGGTGCTTTTCTTGACCCTCAATTTCAGGGGTACATCTGGCCTTTGGCCTTGGGTCTGGGGTCTTTTCATCATCTTCCTCTGTCTGATCTCTCTACCTCTCTATTGGTCTCAGCCCACTCACTGAAGCTTGGAGAAAGCCTTGGCTCCAGGCTTATTTCTCCTATTCAAATGTCTACCTTAGCTTGCTTTATCCTAATTTATTACCTCTAGGCCTATTGTATACTGCTTCCAGCATTCTCCTAAGTTTTGGTCCAGTAGCCAGAACAGAACAAGCCTCAGTAGCAGAGTCAGAGCAGATGTTAAGGGGCTTATCTTAGTTAATTCTTTCAGGCCCCACTCTCATTTCACCACCACAAATGAGGAGCAGCACTAAAACCTGCTGAGGTTTTAGCAGATGCCAGTGCAGCATCTTCCCTTTCCTGGACAAACCTCTCCACAGGGAAGCAGCTACACAGGGCTGAGGCAGAGGAGGATGATGTCCCCTGTTTCCTCCCCTGCCCCACCTTCAAGCAGTTTTCAGCTGGTGGCTGAAATAAACTGGGAATAAAAGAGTCACCTTGGAAATAGCAACGTGAACTGGGTTTATCTTTAAAAGCAGATGCCTTTTAATAGATTGACTCTTTCTTCTCCATTAATGTATCAACCACAGTGCTGGCCAATGAAGGTGCTGTGTGTTTTATACCTGCCTGCATAAAATCATAGAATTATAGAATCACAGAATCATAAGGGACTTCAAAGCCCATGTAGCTCCATCCCCTGGCCATGGGCAGGGACACCTTCCACTAGACCAGGTTGCTCAAAGCCCCACCCAATCTAGACCAGTTAGAGTCTGGGAGAAATCTGTCACTGAACTGCCACAGATAAACACTTTGTTAATGAAACCTCAATACCTGGGTCACTATTAATTTCCTGCATCATCCTGTCTCACAGCAGACTGTCCTGCACCCTCCAAATGGAAATGAAGGTGTGAGGAGATGGATGTGAGATCTCTGGTTATTTTGCAAAGGGTTGTTGGATGGAAAACCAGGTGCTTTTTGGGCAGCAGCAAATGGGTTTCAAACTCAAGATACCTAAGTGTGGAGGTGTGTATGCATATATACATATATGTGCATATTTACATAAAATAGATGAATACCAGGCTCCACTCCACTCAGTCATCACCCTCAGCCACAAGCACTGAAGGGCTCTGACTGCCAGCCCCTGCTGCACATGGATATGATCTTCCCAGAACGGACAGCAATTCATCATTTTTGTCATCAAAAAGCAGTTTTTCTTGAAGATTGCAGTGCAATCTAATCTCAGGCCTTTTCCCCTCCAACAAGATGCATCTGATGGATATAGAGGTGACAGCAGAGCTCCTGGTTGGATCGAGGTTTTGCAATCATTTCCCAGCAGGAATGTTTTGTTGGTAGGATTTGGGGTGACCTCGCACTTAGTGTGAGCTGGGAGGGACAGGGTGGGGGTTCTCCCTCCCCAGTGACATCCACAGAGGTGTTAGAGGGGCTTGGGGAAGAAACATGGCTCTCCAAAGGCCTGCTAAGTGTTGTTTTTATGGATGCCTACTGTGGGGCTTCAGTCCCAAAGCTCCACTATGTGCAATGGAAAAAAAGGCATCATTGCTCAAATCCAAAACTGCCCAAGCTGGAGAGACATGGGGTGGAGCCCTGTCTGATTTCCTCCACCCAAATTCTGCCTCCCTCTGCCAAATTTTGTGAGATCCAAAAATAAAACAGTCCTACTGTGAACTTTTGCATAAAATGGTTGACAAACTGCTTGTCATGAGCAAAAGCCAGGCTGATAACACTGGTTCCCTACAAGGACAAAAGCAATGGAGCTCTCACAGACTGATGCAAACACTGAGTCATCCTCCAGCCTCTGGAGCTGCTGGGAATCCCAGTTAACCACTTGCTTCTTCCCCCAGCAGCAGCAAGGAGGGAAATTCCTGAGTAGCACCTCTGGGTGCTCATGTAAATAGGGATGGGAGGTGCCACACCAGCCGTGTCACTGCCAAAAACCAACGTGGCAGCAGGGGATGGAGCAGGAGGAAGGACAATGCTGAGCAAGTGAGAACTTTCCTCGTGTTAAGCAGCAGCCAAATCATCATGTTGCAACCAGATGATCTCTCTCCAACCCACCTGTGCCCAGCTCTCCACACTGCTCGTCCTTCCCTGGGAAAATCCGTGGGTTTTCCTTGCAAGGATGTGGCTCCTGGTTGGGCTGAGATTTTGCAATCATCTCCCCACATCTTCTTTTACTCACTTTAGCTTTATTTTCCCCCCTTAAAGACTGTTCTTTTAATTTTTGTATCTATTTTCTGATGCCAAATCCTACCAACATGTTCCCCTCTGCAAATAGGGCTGGAAAATACAGGGGTCATTCTGAGGTGTAGCAGTGCCTGCATGAGCAGAGCTGTAAATATCATCCCAGAGATGTAGCACAGGCTCAGGAGACACAGATGTAAAACAGAAACAAATTACAAAAATGGTGAAAACTATAAATAATATTTGTTTTTCTGAACCATCGTGTTTCTGTCAATGAGGCTCAGAGATTTGTCATTTTTTGTCTCTGATTTTCCCATTTCTTAAAAAGCAGAAAGGGTAGGACTTCTGTCACAGCAATTCAGAGGAAATGTACCAAAAGAATTTTCCAAAGAGGAAAACACAAAAAGATTGATTTTCTTAACAGGAAAAAAAAATGCCTGGCAGTCAAAAATTGCCATAAATCAAACAACTTTGTAATGAGATTATTTTAGCAACATTTGACATCAGTAGCAGTGAGTTGTTATGTTAAAGTGCATCTGTGTTGTCCTGATGGCTGAAGGAGGGGAGGATGGGGCTGAGGGGAGCCTGATTGTTGGCTTGGATATTTTTGGGGAAATAGGGACTCTTTACTAACAGGGAAGGTGAAATATTTCTGGGCAAAATGCTAATAAGAACAAAGAGATTTATTGAGATTATATTCCCTGTGTATTGAGGACCTTCCCATTTTTCAGCCAAATTTCTGAGCCTGTGCGAAACTCAACTGATGGAATAGAGCAGAAATAAAACCTCTATGGATTTCTGTTGGGAAAACTATGGCAATGGACTGCTGGTCCAGCAGGACAGGATGGAGGGAGCTTTGCTGGCTGTTGTGCCAAGTGATTTCTGACCTGAGAAACATGAGCCATGTCCATCTTCAATGCAAATTTGCATCTTGTCCTGTTGTTTGTGATGTGTAAAGATTGCCTAAAGGAAAGACAAGGCTTTGCCCTGCCCCTGGGTCAGATGAGGCTCTCCTGACCTGGGCTGGGTCAGGCAGAGAAGATTCTCCATCCAGGAGAGATGCCCACACCACAACCAAGCCGACGATCTCTCCCTGCAGACATCTCATCTCTGGGAATTGAATGACTTCAGGGCATTTTTAAAGTGCCATTTATTTAAATTTTGCAGTTTAATCTAATGCCCCTGCTGTGGGGCTGATCTGTTTGCAGAGTGAAAATGCAAGTCTGGCTTAAAAATAGCACTCTGGTGAAGAATTTCATTTTAGGTCCATTTTTCACACGTAGTTATGGAAGAGGCTCATTTAATCCATTTCTAGGTGGGAGCAGGGTTGTATCTCTGTAAATAGGGATGTGGTACAATTAATAACACCTTGTAACTTGCTGTGCCTGTGTGCAAAGGCTTCTCATCAGAGTAAAGATCTGCTTCTAGATAAGATGGAGAGTTTATAAAGCAGAATAATTCATAACCTGCTACATTATTGCTAACCCATCCTTGCTGCTGACCCACCACAGGCCCAAAGAAGTGACAATTACTGGAGAAGGTGACAGAGAAATGCTGCTCCAGCAGTGCTCCAGAAAGCACTAATGTCTTTTTAGGAGCTATTTGGCTGTTAGGAGTGATTGGGAGGGTTTCTACTCTCGATGCAGCAACGATGCTTCTCCTCCAGACCTGCCTTACTGGGATGTGCAGTCACCGGCTCGATGCTGATCTCGGAGCAGAACCAAGGCTGATGGATGTCTGCTGTGTTCCACGTGTCAGAAGTGACCCTACAGATGAGTTGTCCCTAAATTTAAGCCCAGTTTAGCAGGTTGTTTCAGTCAATTCCCCTCCAGTTTCTAGCAGGAAACCAAAACGGTTTGGCCTTGAGTTTTCCTTAAGCAATACTTTAATTTTGGGCTACAGATAAAAAATAGAAATAAGACTAGATTTCCAGGTAATTAGGTCCCTAATTAAGCACCTGAGCATGTTTGCAGTCCCTCCAGGATGTGCAGGGGGGCTTCTAAAGCCCACATGTACAGCGGGCAGAGCCTGGGGGGAAAAGCCACAACATGAAATAACAGCAGTCTCCTGTGAAGAAAAACAAACACTTACAACTTTTATTTTCCAGCTGTATTAATTATTCAAGAACTGAGGAAGAAGCTAAGAAATATTAACTTGGTTGGGCAAGAGGAAGAATTGCAGTTTTAAGAGGAAGGTGAAAAGGTGCTGTGTCACACTCTGGAGTCCCTGGGGGTGATGAGCACCTGGAGGAGCCAGCAGCATGATGCCAACAGAGAAGCTGGTATCTCCCACTCTTAGGGCACAGGGGGATGGTTTTCTCCTAAAGGATTGTGGTTTTCTCTACTTGGTAAGCAGACATGGTAATTTCATACATCTGTTGATAATATTTAGGCTTTTAAACACCACAAAACTTGTTTTCAGAGAAAACAGTCCATGCAGCTCAAAATGAATTTTCCCAGTCCGTGGAATTCCACGTGCACAGTCACTCACCCAAGGTTAGTGCCAGGTTTAATGTTGTCATCAGCAGTTTCCCCATTACCTATTGAGAGTTGTGTGAGGCTGGGCTCACAATCTCCTCCTCATTTCCCCCGCTCCTGCTGAGGATGTCGAAATCTTTTCCAGGGTTGTAATTTGGAAATAATGTTTGTCAAGAGACTAAAGAACAGCGGGATCAAATTGGTGCCATTCTCCCAGCAGGCTGTGAGACAGCTGAGAGCAGAGGTTGGTGGGGGCTGCTGGAAAAGATTGATGAGGGATGAGGTGTGCCAGCCACTCCTGTGAGAGCTGGAGCTGAGATATCGTGCATTGCAATTGTTTCTCTGGGATGGTTTGTAATATCTCCATCACAGGGCACCCTGCAGCCCCTCTGTGCACGATGGAGAGGCTGGAGGCTCTTGCCTGCTCCATCACACCTTTTCCTGACCCAAAATCCTGTCTGAGAGTATTCTTACAACACAAAGAAGAGCTGAGCTGCCTCTGGTGTGTTGATTTCCAGGCAGCTTAGCCCCAGCTTATCTTAACTAACCTGATATCTCAAGTTGAAAATTCCTGCAGGAGTAGGTTTGTGCTGCATTTCTGTTACAAATGCCAGAAGAACAGATCAAAGAGTTTTTCTCCCCAGCAGATCAAGCCCTGACACTGTGAAAGGCATTTTCCACCAGCTCTAGAAGAGGGATTGGCCCCAAGGCAACACTGCCCAGCCCAGACAAGGGCCAAGAGCACTGTGAGAGCAGCTGTGGTCTGTGGAGAGCTCATCCTTTTTAACAGCTTCTATCATAGGTGCAGTGCCCAGCTCTGTACAAAGGGTTTTCTTTACAAACAAGCATTTTAGTTGAGCTGCAGGTCTGAGTAAGAGCAGTGATGTGACTGCCTGAAACACAGGACAGCACACAGGGAGGGGAGTGAGACTTTGATGAGGAGCAAAATTTGATTTGAAGGGATGAGGCTGTGGAGGATGCTGGATTTTCTGGTACAAAATATTTGCCTGTGCAGGGAGGTAAAGTCTGAATCTCTACAGCCCTGCTGGGGAAGAGAAGAGGGAAATGAAGGGAAAAGGTTGCTCTGACTTCATTATGGACTGAATAAGGAGAGGGTGGGGAGGTCTCACACCTCAAGCCAGCTGCCCCAGGCAAGGCACTGGGTGCAGGCACTGGGGGTTCTTCTCGAGGAGCAGAAAACAAACATTTTGCTGATCCCCACAGATATCAAACACACTTCCAGGGCCAAACACACTCCTGGTGAGAGGCCAAAGGTTTTTTGCCTTATCACCCCAGTTTCATGGTTCAGATTTCAGTAGAAGCACTAAACTTTGGTGTTGAACTTGATGATCTTTGTGGATCCCTTCCAACACAGGAAATTCTGTGATTCTATGAATTTTTTGCATCTCCCACCCAAGGCATGGCCAAATGCCCAAGCCTGTGGCATCATACCACCCCTAGTGTGTTGGAGGCACTGGAGGGTGCAAACTCCACAGTCCAGTGCTGATTTTCATGTGGTGCAGGAAGAGCAGAACACCCAGGAAGGAGGGCACCAGCTCCTGGAATGGATGGGGACCTCAGAATTTATACAGGGAGAAAAAAGTTTGTTTGAACTCTGAGGACTGGGATATTCTATAAGACATAAATGCTCCATTTCTGGGCTAACCATCCAAAGGGCTGGTGGGGTGGCACCAAGGCTCATCTCAGAGCAACCAAATCCCAGCACTAGGGCACAGAATCCTTTAATCTGGCAGAAACCTATTTGGGAAGAGAGGTTGGGTGTCTGCTTCCTTTGAGAGGGTTAGACAGGAGTCACAGCTCTGCTCCTCAGTGCAGAGAAACAGCAAGTGAGAAGTGCTGGTCTGGTCTTCAATACAGGTGAGGGAAAGATGGAAACATCTGGGGGGAGATGACATGACATTCTTGTCACTCAGGAATTATTGACAAGACTAATTTGTGCCTAAATGCTGCAATGAATTTGCTCCCAGAACAGTGCAGCTGTGAGATTACCAGGAAAGAAACTGAAACTTATTTATTGTTTTTCATATATATACACATTGTATGTGTGTGTAATGTTAAGTATTGTTGAAGTAGGAAGGTGAAGCACCTTGAAGTCTTGGAAACCATCTTTAGGCCCCAGCTTTGCTGTTGTCCTCATGAGGAACAGGACTCAGCTCTAAACAACACAGCAGCACTGCTGCTTCTTGCTGGATCCCCAAGTGCTTTACAAACACCAACACATCTGTCCTCAGAGATCCTCTCACAAATCCAGGTGAGTATCTTCTATTACCATAGCGAGGGCATGGGTTAGGGTTACACCTACCCCTGTTGCAAGTCCCTGGTCTCAACAGCTTGTCAAGTAGCCACGGGATTCAACTCTCTGTAGAAACATCTGACATTTTTTACATGTTTACCAGTAAAAAAATAAATTGGTGAGAGATGCCCTGTGGACCCCATTTCTCCTGCCAAAGTGATTCAAATAATACTGAGGGGAAAAAAACCAAAACAAGAAAAAGCTTTTGTTGTTCTTCTCTGAACAATTTAATCTTGCCAGCTGTAATGTAATACACACCATGCCATGGGCTGCTTATAGGTGCCTGAGCTGTCCTGCTTTCCTACTGACCTCTCATTTTTGATAGTTCTCCTTAGAGATCCTTCTTGTTTATGTAGTCCTTCTACTAGAGGAAGCACATCCTTTGGAGGGAAAGTCTGTGCCAGATATTAATACCAAAGCACTGTTCATTCTAGAGAAAAAAATACATCTCCTCCATCATGATAAAGAATCCACTGCAGAGTTGGGAGGTGGGACGCACGGGGCTGGAGGGGTTGGAAACCTGAATCAAAACCTGATCTGGTTTAATGATTTGATGGGTTAGTGTCAGCTTTGTTCCCTTCAGAGCAGAGGGGAGGAGGAATTTCTTCCCAGTTGGATATTGGGAAGAAATCCTTCCCTGTGAAGGTGGGGAGCCCCTGGCACAGGCCAGAGAAGCTGTGGCTGCCCCATCCCTGGAAGTGTCCAAGGCCAGGTTGGACAGGGCTTGGAGCAACCTGGGCTGGTGGAAGGTGTCCCTGCCCATGGCAGGGGAATGGAATAAGATGGTCTTTAAGGTTCCATTCCAACCCAAACCATTCTATGATTCTATAAGTAAAAGAGAAAAAAATCTAGTTATGGGGCAAACCATGGGCACAGTGTGGCTCAGGGATCAACTTACCACATCCAAATGCCAACAAGAATTTTATCTTTATTTTTGATATATTAAAACCTGAGGCCATTACAAAGCATTTTCACTACAAGATTAGGTTTTGAATTCACCCTGGCATTCCCCTTTAAGGGGATGTTTCCAGCATATGGCACGCTAAGAGAAACAAGAACTCTCACAATGATTGATAGAAATATAGAAATATTTGGAAACATTAACTGCAGGGACAGACAAGAATGGAACTTTGGCAGAGTATAGGTCCAGCTCAGTCATTTAAATGGCACCAACTTATCTGGAAGTTCTAAAACAGAGCTGGGTTGCTAATGCTGCCCTAAGCCTCCACTTTTCAATATAAAAGTGGGGGATCCTGCTAGGATTTCTTGCATAGTTTCTGTCTGTGAGTCAAGCAAACCCTCACAGACATCTCTGGACTGGCAGTGCCAGGGCTTGGCTTGGAGCCATAGGAGTTGGGCATGGCCCTGACCCCTCCCAGTGTCACCCTAAAGAGGTCCTTGAGGAATGAAGACCTGCTGGTGGTGTTTCTAACTCTCTCTTCTGCCATTCAAGCAACGAAACTCATCCTTCAGTTTAGGAACAGGATTATGCCTTTCCCATGGAACAGAGGAAAATGTGGAGTCACTACAGCCTGTAACATGGACAGGGCAAAACCTCTCAAGTGACTGAGGAAAATAGTCCCTCATTAATTCCCTTAAGGAACCAGTTTATCATATGCCAATAGGCATGAAATAAAATCCAGCCTAGAAAGATGGAAAAGTTATGAAGATGGAGGGAAGGGCAAGAGTTGAGCTCTGCCCTGATGACCTGATCCAGTCTGGTTTGCACCTGGGAAGCAGGGAACAAGAAGCCTAAAAGTTAGACCCAGTATTAATATTAGCATTAATATTTTGAAAGGTGGAGGAAAAAGAGGTTCAGCTTAAACCTGGTGCACAAGGACAGTTCTGGTGCCTGGAGGAAGGCACAGGTGAAGGCCGTGAGCAACATCCCATCACTGCTTTCCAGGGATGCCTTTGGCAGCCCCTGAGGTTGTCCCCATGCAGGGACACATCCACGCTGTCCCAGGAGGAGGGCACATGTGTGGCATCCTGAGGGAAGCTGTTGTCTGGAGAATACAACACCCAAATTATTATTATAACACTGACAGTTATTACGTGGCTTCTAGTTGCAGAAATGATCAAAACATTAAGAACAGTTTATTTACCTTAAAAAAAATAAATTCAGTGTCTGATTTTATTTTTAAAAGGCTGAGGTTCCTAAGTTTTTCCCAGTAGTTCAATAGCAGCTGGATTTGGAGCTGGTTTGGGCTGGCTTTTCTTTTTTATTTCAATTTATTTATGAAGATGCCTTTGAGATGAGAGCTGGGGCCACTAAGGTGGAAAGAAGATGCAGATGGGATGGAAGTTCATTTTATGCACAAGGTGGCCCCTAAAAGTGGCTCAGTGCAAAGATGGGGCAGGGAGTATATTGATATTTATACTAAATGTGCTACAAATTAAAATCTCACCCTTGCAGAGAAAGACACTCTTCATCATCACCAGGTCTGTTCCAGGGAGGGCAGGATGCTGGTGAGGGTGTGTGTGACCTCCTGTATCACAGCCATGGACAATAAATAATTCTGCTAATTTAGTGGCTGAAATTTTAATAAATATTCTCCTCCTGATGAAATCAATCTAACTGGCTCAAGTCCATCAGGAAACACAGTGTACTCTATCTCCTCTCTGAGTGTTTTTCAGTCTCTGTACAGTAGCTGTAAAATCAGATTTTATGATCTTCCCTCAATGAAATAATGAAATTAAAGCCCTGACAGATGATACACCAGGCACTATAATTCATGGGTGAAACAAGAACATGTGTTTGGGGGATAGCTCAGGACAGGAATCTGGGTTTATTTTTTGGGTTTGGGGTTTTTTTTTTTGCTACTGTACTTTATTTAATTCTGTAACCTTCACACTATATTCAGCTTTAAATCATGGATCATCATTTGAAGCTTAGAATGTAAAACCAGAGAAGTGTGCACTGGGTGAGTGTTTTATGTGTGTGCACAATTGCTTTGCTGAATGTTTTATGCACTTTCAAGTGCCTCTTTTTCATATATCCCAGTACTTTAAATAGCATTTTTATTAGAGTGTTTAGGATTTAAGTATGTATCCTCCTCTAAAGGATGATTTCTGGGGAGCTTTGGCATTTAACAAATTAAAGCAGTATAGCTGAGCCTGGCTTAACTCTCCAAGCTCTTTTACATGTATTACATGGTGTGGATACCAAATTTGAGGCTCTCTATGCCCTCTTTGGTCCTATGATGGAAGTAGCTGGAAGAATTTGGATGAATTGAAGGAGCAATAGGTCAGAGATCATGGGATCTCTTAAACTGGCATCAGCCCACAACAGAGCAGCGTGGCTGGGGTAGACAGAGCACAACAGAGGCAGTACAACTGCAGCTGGCACCAAGATAACACTTCAAGCAATAAAAATGAAGTTATTTCAGTTCTAGAGGCAGCAAATTACCTGGGTGTGCCTTTGCCTGTGACAGCCAGCATCCAAAACACTATCACACAGCAGGATCTTTGGCTGCTGCCTCTACTTTTCCAAACCACTTGTTGTTTGCTCCACCATTTATATATTGTTCTCTATTTTTAGGGAGACTTTTTCATTGTTTGCTCATCACAGTGTTCATGTTTATAAATACTCTTATAAACCTGCTCTGATGTGAGAGGAGACTTGCAAAAGCCATAAACCCTACGATCCCTCCTGCTGGGGTAGAGATGAGACCTGCAGCACGAGCTCTGCGCTCCCTGGTCCCTTTGGGCAGTGGGTGCCACGTCTGGCTCCTGCTCCCCTTTTTGCCAGTGCTGCCGTGGCTCCAGGGCTCTGCCTGTCCCACCTGGGGCTGCCATCACTCCGGGGCATCCCAGCCAGGGGTGCCGAGGCTCTAGCTTCAGGGTAAATGAAGATAAACAGTTCTGTCTTGCTGACTGGTTCTTTAAATTAATGCTTAAAGCCCCTCAGCCCATAATGAGCCTCTCCCCCTCCTACCCAGTGAGCTGCAGCCGGGGGACAAGCACAGCAAAGAGCCCTGTTCGCTCCATTAAACACTAAACTGCTGTAATGAAGTGTGATGGCAGTGATAAATCTGCCATTAGGGCCTGCCCTCAGGACAGAGCGTTGGCTGGGACCTGGAGAAGGGCTGGGACCCTTTCACAGCTCCCCTGCCAGAGAGAAGGACAGGCAGAGCAAAGCATCCCCTTCCTCAGTAATTAATTTGTGATTGAGCTGTGTGAAGGATGGACTCAGCATTTCTTACAGCATTTCCATGTGCCTGCTTACTTGTCCTTGGCTTGGTGCCGAAGTGGGAATGTGGGTTTTCCACGACCAACACACACAGTTTGTCAGCTAAGCCCCATTAATCCTTATTTAACCTGCTAGTCATACTGTCAAATCTTATTCCAATACTAATAACTGTTATTATTTTACTTTGAATTGTGCCTTTCCTGCACCTTGGGGATGGTGAAGCCATGTTTATCACGGGAAAGCTGTTTTCTGGCAGTGCTGAGGATGCTCCTTGTTTGAGGGCTCACCACTTTGCATGCCCTGGGCACTGGCAGGATCAGGGTTAGGGTTAGGGTTAGGGCACCCTCTGGGTGCCAGAGGAAGGCCAGGGCAATGGCCAAGGCCATGAACATTAGTTAAGCTCCTTTTCTTCTTGCAGACTTCAGCAGGTCACACACACCTCTGAAACAGGAATCAGATCCACAGATCCCGTTGCCTTCTTCCCAAAGCCATGGGCTGCTGCTACACCTGATGCACTGAAAAAAGGGCTCAGTCATTCTTCCAGCAGCATGCTTTGATCCTCCTGAAGTTGAAGAAAAATGTCTTCACTGAAAGGAGTGTCAAACACTGGATCAGGCTGCCCAGGGAAGTGGTTGAATCAGTCCCTGGAAGTGCTCAAACATGTGGTGAGTAGGGACATGGTTTAGTGGTGGACCTGGCAGTGTCAGGTTAATGACTGGACTTGATGATCTTAGAGAGCTTTTCCAACATAATGGTTATATGATTTCATACCAGCAACACCTTTATGCACTGTCAAACAAAGATTCCACCCCAGGCCAAAGGGAGCATCCGAATCCATAGTGTCTCAATGGAAACACAATGATACATTTATCTTCACCTTGCTTATTATTTATATTCAACCATAGATCTTGTTCAGGGCACACCAAGTCACAGCTAGATTAGATTACAGCAAGGAAACAGGATTATTTTAAGTAGATAATATAAAACATGCCTATGGAAACTCCATGCTAATTGAATTATCTTTGGTACACTGTGAGAGAATTATCTGTATGATATGAAGGGGTGGAAACATGCCAAAATGTTGTTTAAAGTGTGAGCAGGTTGTAACAAGTCAGTCATTGGTGGCAAATAAATTAAAAGGCAGGAGACATTGGTGCTGATCACTTCTGACTTTCATTTTGTCTCCCTGCTCCCAAGGCCTTGGCTGCACAGAACAACCACAGGCCAGTGGCTTAAATCATAGAATCATGGAATGGTTTGTGTTTAAGGGACCTTAAAGCTCATCTCATTCCACTCCCTGCCATGGGCAGGGACACCTTCCACTAGCCCAGGTCGCTCCAACCTGGCCTTGGACACTTCCAGGGATGGGGCAGCCACAGCCTCTCTGCCCAAGCTGTGCACTCTCACAGAGAAGAATTTCTTCCCAATATCTAATCTAAATCTCTCTTCTTTTAGTTTAAATCCATTTTCCCATGGGAACCTCCACATGGAGGTAAAACTCCTGTGATCTTGTTTAAGATCAGACAGCCCTTTCAAATACTTGCTGCTTGGAAATGACTCAGAGATGGGTCTAAAGAGCACAGAGAGGAAGCACCAACAAACACCACTTATATTCAATTGTTTTGTTTTCATGAAAAGTTAAGGTTTACATCATAATTTGTCCAATCTGGACCAAATGACAGTGACAAAATTTGTAATGATTTTTTTTCTACTGATGACAAGTGGCTGGGAATAACACAGGCATTGACCAGCAGCATCATGGTGTGCTTGGAGCTGGAGCCCAGCCAAGTGTCATCAGCAGGATAGGACATAATTTATTTGACAGATTACTAATGAACCTAAATATGACACCAAAAATTACTTTCTAATCTACCCAAGAATTTAGGAACTGAAAAACCTGATTAGACTCTGGGTCCAGGGGTCACACTTCCCCCACAGATCACAATTGCTGAAGATTTAGAAGAAAATAAAAAAAAATACTGAGTCACCAGCAATTTGGCTGAGAGAGACAAGGTTCCAGCTGGGGGCTTGGCAGCCCATGTCCCTCATCTGTTGCTGTCTCTGCTAAGTGTCACCATGCAGCCCTGGACAACTGACCTCCATTTTCTCCTGAAGGTGGAAAGTAGCTAATTCCTCCTTTAAAAAGTTATGTTTGAACACAAAAACTTATTATTGTTACAGCAGGAGACCGTACATTACAGTGGGAATGGCAGGGGAGGGATAGTCCCACCCAGGTCTTGCAGGTAACAATGTCTTGCTCAAAAAGTGCACTTTTTTCTCTCCACTGTCATTTCCTTCACTGTTATAATTCCCCAGGTCTTCAGAAAAGGAGTGTCAAATAGTCAGCCTTGGTCTGGGTTTTGATGCCCATCTGAAGCAGGGCAGGCTTCACAAAGTGGCTCAAGGATGTTGGGAAAAACTGATGCCATATTTGTTACAGTCAGTTATTGAGTTCAGGCAGCACAGAGGAATTTGGGTTGGTGTCCCCAGACCAGCTACTTCATTGCTGACTGTTATTTCCTCCCTGGATGATACACCTGCCTCCAGGTTGGCAGCACAGTTGGTGCCCCCTGTCCTGGTCTTCCCCTCCCAGCTTGAGTTTTACTCTGGCCCTGCTTGGCTTGGAGCCTGACCAAGCACCAACCTGCTGCCAACGCAAGTGACTGGGAAGTCCAATGTGCCAATTCTTATAATGTTTTAGGAATAGGCAGCAAGTGGTGGTGGGACCTGTGCAGCTGGGATGATCCAACACTGGGACAACCTAACACTGGGAGATGAATGTAGGCTCTGCCCTGTGCTACTGGAGAGTTTGCACAATGAGATTTCTCATTATCCAGGCATTAATTAAAGACCTGGGGGGAGCTTCCACTTTTCCTCTGGGATCAGAGAAAAATGCTGCTCCTGCAGTGCCTCCTGCCAGAGCTCACACAGCTGTGGAGCTGCTTCCACACTCGCTCATGAAGTCACTGCTTCAGCCCTGAGTAAAGCTGAAACCCAGCACTATGGTCTTGAAAGCTACTCTCTTATGGGTAATGGGTTCCTGCTGGGAATGTATTTGGGACTTTTTACTCTTAAAATGTCTTCTGGGGAGTGATTTTTGTTCCATCATAGCTGCAGAGATTTTATGAGACACAAGAATTGAAGGGTGAGCAAAGGGCCTTCCCTGGCACCTGAAGTAAATCATGTAAAGAACCACAATATTCTCTGTGCAGCACAAGCTCCCACCCTTCTTCCTCTCTTTCATGATTTAAGTGCTCCAGAGGCTTACAGCATTTGCAGGGCAAACACAGCAGGGCAATGGGAGATTCCTTCCCAAGGTCTGTGAGAACAGGGTCTGGAAGGAACTGCTGTGTCAGGTGGAAGGCAATCCAGTGGTCCTTATCTTCATGCTTTGAAGCTTTGTGCTGCTCTGGGTTTATGCCATAGAGATGCTTCCCCTGTCTCACTCATTTCCAGCTCAGACACTGAGGCAGAGAAGCTGGATCCCTGTGTGGCTCCCCAGCAGAGAGAAACCCACCAATTAGTTGGATATTGGGAAGAACTTCTCCCCTGTGAGGGTGGGGAGGCCCTGGCACAGGGTGCCCAGAGCAGCTGTGGCTGCCCCATCCCTGGAAGTGTCCAAAGCCAGGTTGGACGGGGCTTGGAGCAACCTGAGCTAATGGAAGGTGTCCCTGCCCATGGCAGGGGGTGGAACAAAATGAGCTTTAAGGTCCCTTAAACCCAAACCAGTGATTCTATGAAACGTTCTCCAGGGCAACCTGAAAAAGCCCAGAACATCAAAGCAGTTCAGCAAATGGTCCCCTTTTTCCTCCAAAGTGGCAGAGATTTGCTGGAAGATTGCTGGCAGGCACAATTAAACCTGGCTTTCAATGAAATTTTTGCAATTGCTACCCAGGCTGTGCTCAGGCCTCATGTATTAATTATTCCTCTTCCCAGGCTGTTCAGTGGGCCTGTTACAAAGAGGAAAAAAGGCAAATTAAAAGCACATTGCCCTGATTAAATCCCTGTTCTGTTCCTTCTGGCTGCAATCACCTCTGTGCGGCTGAAAGGCCTCATTTTACTGAATTCTGCAGCTGAGCCTGCCTCCCTCAGCAGAGAGGAAAAGGATGGGCTGTCAGGAATTGAGCTTGCATCCACCCTGTGAAGAAGCTGCTCAAGGAGCAGCTCCAGCACCCAGCAAGCCAGGATGGTCCAGCAAGAGAAAATCTGAGACAGAACCATTTTAACAGACCAGTATTGCCTGGTGTGTTTTAACCTGGAAATGTATTTTAAGCAAAAAAAAAATAAGACTTCTTCACAATTTTGTATAATTTTCCTGTTCCACTCCCATGGCAGTTCACCTGCCTCTGTGTAGCTGAGTGGGACAGGCACTAGGGTGACCTCTGAGACCTTACATGGATTTTCTTGCCTTTCAAGGCACATTCCTCTGGGGCACAGAAGCCAGCAGGGATGCACAGGAGCTGCGTGGAGGTTGCTCCAGGGACTGCGCCAATAAAATGTTCACAGCACATGAGGAATTTGCCAGGAGGATACGGGAAATCTGCTGTAGAGAAGAGATTTAAGGAAGGTTTGTGCCAGTTTGCAAACTTTTTTGGCAAGTGAGGGTTTTGGATTCCACCACCTTTAAAAGAGGTGTCTTGAAGAATGGTGAATTGGTGGCGATGGGCTCTGGGGGAGAGACAAATCACAGCTAAGCTGGTTTTATTCTCAGATCCTGTATTGTTATTTGTGTAGTCAATTATTGAACCATGTGCTTGATTGTATCCCTGATGCAACTCTGACCACCAGAGCAGTGTGCAGCTCACTAGCCCAGCACTCCCAGCTCCTTCTCCAGCTTCTCCCCTCCTCTGGCTATTTACAAGGACACTTTTCACACAAACATGCCCATCTTTCCACCTAAAAGTAACATTTTTCTGTCAAAATTCCATGTTGTTGAAATCCAGCTTGGGCAACAGGCAGGTTTTGAGCTCATTTTGTAGTTCATTGGATCCGGGAGTAGGAACCTCCCATTTGATATAGAAATGTTGTCATAGAGGGCCATAAAGGATTCATCTAGTTTTGGATGATGATGAAATATGAGATTTGATAATAAGGACATGCTGTGACAGCTGCTTGTAGAAGTCTTCTGGATTGTAATATCAATCTGCATCTCTTGTCAATGCTTTCTTCAGCAGAATTTGCTGTGATGCCCTTGCCTTCTAGGACAAATGATGAAGGAAATAGCTCCTAGCTCAGCAAAACCTTTCTGAGCAACAGGTTTTTAGGAGACTAACTGGCTGCAAATTAACCAATTTTTTTTTTCTTGTATGAAATGCCTGGTTTTTTGAAGATAAATTTTCAAGTAAAATTTTCTATTAAAAACCTGCATGAGAGACTGCCTCCATATTCCCTGTTGTTATTAATAACACTGCTCTATGAATAGTGGAACTAAGATATTAATCAAAAAAACCTTAACATCAATATATCAAATATCCAGCTTCACATCTGATGTGGAAATTAAATTTTTAAAATGTTGCTTTCCAAAGAAGATATCATTCTTAGTAAATGAGGATGAATTCCATTATTTTACTTCAGCTATACATGTGACATAAAACATTAAAGCATTTTCAAAATGTTATTGATTTTCCCATAACTGTGACAATTCCAATAAATGATACCTTCAGGATACACAGTGTATCATTACAGCTGTTCCAGGTAGCGACCCTATTAAAATATCCATTGCCAGCGTGCACAGAAAGCATTATCAAGCCAACATTCCCCCCCAAACATTTCATGAGCCAGTGATATGCATCCACTGAGCCAGAAAGCCTCTGGCTTTCTTCCACGGAATTCAGTGGAGTTGGATAATGAAGATTTTGCTTTGCCAAGCCGCAGAATCAGCCACCTGGATAAATGGCATGTTTGCAGGCACGCGAGCAGTGCCCTGGGCTCTGCCCATAGCTCCATCCCTGCCAAAGCATCCACCCCCCCGACCTTGCCAGCCTTCTCCTGTCCCTCCCCCAGCTCTTGAATGATTTCTGTGTTTCCAGCCCCTGACCTGGCTGTCGGTGTTCTCACGGGGAATGGAGCCTGTGTGCACGGAGCCGTGCTGTGTGTGCACAGCTGGCTTCCTCCCCTCTGAGAATCATGGAATCATAGAATTAACTGGGCTGGAAGAGACCTCTGAGATCATCAAGATCCAACCCCACTGTGATTCCTAGATCATGGCACTCAGTGCCACATCCAGCCTCATCTTAAAAACCTCCAGGGATGGAGAATCCACCACCTCTCTGGGCAGCCCATTCCAATGCCTGACCACTCTCTCTGTAAAGAACTTCTTTCTAATATCCAACCTAAACCTCCCCTGGCAGAGCTTAAGCCCGTGTCCTCTTGTCCTGAGCTTATCCACAGGACCTGTGAGGGCTCACAGGGTGTCTGCAAACTTCTGAAAATATCAGGATTGAAGGTAAAGCAGAGACAAGTTTGACTATTGTGAGAGAAAGAATTTGTGTCTTTATCAAGACCTCTTGGTTTTTAGAGAGGCAGAGAGCTCCTGACCTGTGGTACCCCTGTCCCTTCTGGACCCTATCATCTGCTGCTCTGCAAATCGGCTCTGGAACACAAACCTGGGGGTGTAGTGGCTGTACGAGATGAAGGGAGGAGGGCAGGGGTGGGGGATGTTTCCTATGGAGGGATCACTTCCTGTCACTGCTGCTTCACTCAGACACCTGCTCATGGCACCCACCAGCAGGTTGGCAGGGATGGACAAAATGACAGAGAAAATTTCCAGAGCATCACCTATTTTTTATGTAAATGCCCTCAAACTCAATCCCTCCCATGAAACCAGGGACAGATGTTACCATGTAACCATGCCTCTAATACAAGTGCAAAGTTGTAGGAATACACAAGAGACCATCTGCTGCTTCAGATGCTGGTCTGAAGCACTCAGAACCCCAGGATGTGCTGAGCTGGAAGGGACCCACAAGGATCATCCAGTCCAACCCTTTAGCCCAGCACAGGCCCAGCCCCAAGAGTCACCCCCTGTGCCCCAGAGGATCATCCAAACCCTCCTGGAGCTCTGGCAGCCTTGGGGCTGTGCCCACTGCCCTGGGGAGCCTGGGCAGTGCCAGCCACCCTCTGGGGGAAGAACCTTTCCCTGAGATCCAACCTGACCCTCCCTGACACAGCTCCAGCCCTTCCCTGGGTGCTGTCCCTGGTCACCACAGAGAAGTGCTGGGCAACACCAGCCCAGTATCACTCACTGCTCTCTGAGACAAACTGGTGCAAACAAACCATGCAGTAAGTTTAGAGTGGATATTAGGAGGGGTTTTTTTCCCTGTGCAGGCAGTGAGGCCCTGACACTGTGGCTGCCCCATCCCTGGAAGTGTCCAAGGCCAGGTTGGATGGGGCTTGGAGCAACCTGGGCTAGTGGGAGGTGTCCCTGCCCATGGCAGGGGGATTGGAACAGGATGAGCTTTAAGGTCCCTATCAGCTCAAACCATTCTGTGACTGTACGGTCTGAAATCACAAGCACATTCAGGTTTGCAGCATGGATGCAAACAAGCTGTGTTGCAGAAACCTTCCCATTGTCCACACCAGCTCTTTGCCTTTGCCTCCCTCAGAAGCTGAGAGCTCTTCCAGTCATCCTCAGGGTTTCTGTAGGTGATTAATGCACAGCAGGAGCATCTGGAAAGCCTCAGATGAAACAGGCTGTGGTAAACAGATCACTTTTGTAAGTGAGAGTGAAAATGCCATTTTTTTATTGTGAACACCCAGCTGGCTCTGGGTGCACCCTGGCACAGGTAACAGTGGGACCCCTTTTATTTGAGGGCCACTTTCACTAGAAATATTTGGGGCTTTTTGAGGACACAGCTGCACCTAACACCCGTGGTATCTCGTGACTGATGCCTTATATTGTGCCAGGAGATCCTTGGACATGTGACATGGAGTCATCCTCTTTTCTCTTTCTTGCTCCACTTGCAGTGTTTTATTGCAATTCCTTGGACTGCAGCTGAACTCATCTACAGAGAGCAGGTGGCTGGGAGAGTAAAGATAAAGAATGTGCTTTACAGTCAGCTTTAAAGCAAGAGTGATAACTGTGCATTTCAAAGGATTTTACCAAGAAACTGGGCTGCTATATGTGTTTAATTAACTTGAGAAATGGCTTTTTGCTTTTCTGTTCTTATTATTTTTTAAATATCATTCTGCCTTTCCCAGTTAAATATCTGTCAAGAGCTGCAGCTATTTTGCTTGGAGCAAAAAACCAAACCATTTCCTTCCCTGTTTCTGTTGTTCTCTATATAATATTGAGGACATAAGGCATCACAGAAATATTGTTTTGTAACAGGATTTACTTTCTACATTTTAACAGGTCCAAGTATATGTAAATGTGCACATACACATGTGTGTATATATACATGTGTATACCACCCACACCCCAGAGACCCTCTGTAGTCCCAATCTCTTTAGAGTGATCTTCCCAATTCCTGTCCACGGGCGATACCAATCTCCAGGCACAGAGAGCTAGTAAGTCAGAAACAACTAATGATGTCATTAATCTCCTCCAGAGCCTACCTTCTATTACTTCAAACTGTGCACAGGAGATAGGATTCACACCAGACTGGAAAGTGTTTGCCTGGCAGTCCTGAGCAGGTTTCCAGCTGTTATAAGCCTCACTCCCCATCTCCTGACAACCTTTTGGCTCCAGAGCACACACCCTCCCTCTCCTGTGCTCTCAGAACACCCCATGCCTCAGTTACACTGACATCACGTGCCATCTTTTGCACTTTCTTGTTCTTATAACAAATCACAACAGTTTTGAGGTAGGGAACTGCTCTCCCCTGAAAGGGTGAGAAACTGATTCAGGAGAAATTTCTGGTCTTCCTGTTGCCGTTTCCATTTTGCCTCCATTGATACTATCCATAATTAAATATGTATGAAATCAGAAATTAATCCTTCTTTCTTTTTACCAGTAAACCAACATTTCCTTCCTTCACTTTGCATGTCCAGAGCCTTGATGCTTTTAATTCTATTGAGTATTTTACACTAACTTGCATTCTGTGTGCTGCACAAACGAGAGCTTACTTGTAACAGAAGGTTCCTAAAGCTGTAAATCCTTCTTCATTGGATATTGCCAGGATGAAATGAACACTTGAACACTTCCCCACTCCTGGAAGTGTTCCTTTCCAACCTGAACCATTTGATGATTCTGTGAAAACCCTGCTGTTTTGCCCTTTATCTAAATTTGGGGTAGAGGCACATTGTGCTCTAGATTCACAGTAGGGCTGAGCAAAGCTTACAGGATGAATGAATATACACATGTATATTCATGTATATATACACATACACATGTACAGAACCACTGAGAATTTCTTTATCTCAGTGTATGTCTGAAATTTAATCACAGATAAGAGATCCTACATTAGATTAGGAAATGCAGGTAGTATCAGCACCCTGTGCTCTGCCAAGTCTTGGGGATATATCAGATCTGTTGAAATTCAGCAAGTGCCATTCAGAGACGGGATCTAAATTCAGAACTTTTCCTGCTTCTTCCTGCTCAAAGTTTACTACGTAGGAAGAAGTTTTCGAGGTTGCAGTAAAGATCATTGGTCTGACTTCCAAAACCTTCCGACACCTTCCACCTGGTCTAGTGGAAGGTGTCTCTGCCCATGGCAGAGGGGCTAAAATGAGATGATCTTTAAGGTCCCTTCCAACCCAAAGCATTCTAGGATTCTCTGACTTTGTCACAATGTCCATCACCACCTTCTCACTGGAGTCCAGGGGTGACACTGATATGACAATGGTGCCTTTTCACCTCAGCTGATTCAGTGCAAACAATGACTCCTGTATCATTAGGGATTTCCTTTCCCTACCCTCTCCCCATTTGGGAACATCAGAAGAAATGTTTGCTAAACTAGAAGCAGCACCCCGCCTTTTCCCCCCAAAAAAACCCAAAAAAGGAGGATCTAAATTTGAAATTTAGATACAAAGAGCTGGTGCCACATGAGTCGTAGTGTAACTCTCCACCCCCCAAGGCAAGGAGCCTGCCAGGGGAACGTGCCAGAACCAAACACCCACCACTTGTCACTCTCCCTCTGTGCTCAAAGCTCTGCAACCAAGACACCCCTCTCCCATTTCCTCCGGGGTTTACGTTGACATATTTTATGTCCTTTAATAGCACCTGCTGTTAAATGCAAAGTGACAGAGATATATTGTAGAGTTTATAAAAAATCGTGGAAGACTTTTAGTTCAGGAGGCAGCTCTGAAGCAGGCTGTGGGTTTTACACATGCATTGGAAATGCATATGAAGACAAACTTCTTTTTTTTGTTAACTGAACTTGGCTATTAAGAGACACTCAAAAAAGAGGAAAAGGGAATGCCTTCTATTTCAACAGCTAATGTAGAATTAAAGATGGGATGAAAAATTGCATCACTATATATCAAAAGTGAAGCTAATTTCAAAGGGGTGAAACTTTGCATTAAAAGCTAAAAAAATATTATAGGGATGACATTAATTTAAAGTACACTCTAATGAAAAAAATTGGGCTGTGTGTATCTGCTCGTCTTCTGACTTGACACTGCCACATCCAGAACCAAAATGTTTACTCAAGTGGTTCTCTGTGACTTTTTTGACAGTCTCTGTTCTTTATGATGTGTTGTAAAGTCAATGAACATAAGACTGTCTTGTACCACTTTGGAAGAGGAGGTGAACCTTGGAAATTCAAAGAGCACTTGATTTGTGGGTAAGAGACATTTCTTTGCAGGGAGTATCCAAGTTACAGATGCCTTTTTTTCTCTCTCCTTCTCCCCCACTGCACCTCCTGAGCAGTGCAGAAACCTCTGGACTAGTCCAAGACAGCCTGTGCTGAGTAAAAGAGCTGGTTAGCTGACAGCATGCACAGCAAAACACTTCCAAAATTAAGAGTAGGCAGGATTAGCGAGGAATAATACCAAGAGATGCCTTTGGTACTATTCTTATTTTCACATCCAATTTTACAGAGTGCTCCTCAACACACCCAATGACAAGGGACACTGCAGTTTCTCCCCAGGGTGAGGGACACTGAAGACTCACCACGCACCAGAGATGTTCCCACTAGTTTCATGGCCATAAACCAGGTCCAGAGAATACTGTGTGTGAGTCCAAATGGTATTCCAGGAGGAGAAGTAACCTGCCACAGTTGCCCAGGGCTCCAGCTCCACACACATTACTGTGTCTAACAAAGATGAGTGATTTCCCCAGGTGGTGGCAAGCAACTTACACTTGGGAAGGATGATATTTAGTGGGAGAGTGCAGCTGACACAGCACTATTTGGATCTTAAATTGCAGCCACCAGCTTTCACTGCTGTGGTATGCTGGAATGGGAGGGGGTCACCCGAGGCCAGGCTGACCAGGTCACTGCCAGTAACCCTGGTCAACCAGTCAGGGTGACCTCCAGTCTTTAAAGGGACTTGGAAAGCTGAAGCATGACTGAAAGATGACATAGGGAAGCTGAAAAGCTGGATTTTATGTGGCACTCCTTCACCTGTGCCTTCCTGGCTAAATTTGAAGTTGTTCTACAGCAGGGAGGATGTTGGGAAAGCAAATGCTCTGGTAAAGCTCAGCAGGACTCTGCAGTTTGCCCAGGCTCATCCCAGGATAGGGATGACTTCGGCATCAGCAAACATTTCATGTGTTCACAAGATGCTGGGGGCTGAAATCAGAGCTAAAATCAAACATTCAGTTCTTGCCTGGCTGCAGGGACAGAACCTTGCCATGATGGAGCAGCAGCTGCTCTTCCCACTGCTCCAAAGGACTGGGTAACGTGAGAATTACAATTAGTGACCACAATTAACTCATTCTTAATTCAGTCTTTAATTTTGATATTCTCCAAGAGGAATCTTTCTGAGACTTAAGACTTGAAAGGGAAGCACAATGCAGCAAACGAGAACATGTTCAATATAACTAATGATGCTGACGTCTTCCTCCCACAGAAATTATATTATATATGGGAACTTATTCCATTTTTTGCTCTAGGGTAACGTATTATACACTTTGTTTACTAGAGCAGCCTGAGACAAAACGTTTGTGTTTCCTAACATGGAGGAGCCTGGCAGATTCCCTGATATTGTTCACAGCTCTTGTCTGTAGCAGTTCACCTTCCTGCTGCCCTGTGTGTGTCTAATAGTACACAGTGAGAATGAGAAGAGTAAGAAGTGCTGGACTCCAAGAGGTCCCAATATAAACTTGCCTTAGCGGGAAGAAAATGATCATCTTTCCTCATTTTATTTTGTATATAGCATTAAATGAATCATATAATAGAAATTGCAGGCTGAAGGAGGCAGCAATTTGCAGGAAGATTTGTTTCCACTGCTTTTGAGCAGCATGGAAAAAATGGGTCAGATCAGAGACATGAGCCCAGAAAGGACCAAGATACATTTGACTCTTTAGGATTAATTTTCTTTTAAGCTGCCTGTTGCAAGAAATGTGGTTGCGTACAGGATGACAGATGAAGAACGATGGGCTGAGGAAAAAGCAGACAAAAGAAAAAAAGAAAAAAAGAAGAAGCCGAAATGGATCAATTTATTATCTTTAAAAACTGTATTTTTGGAGGATATCATACCTTTCTGAAGGACATGATTTCTGAAAGACCTTTGGTCACAACTCCCTTGTTGTACTGGCAGTATCATCTAATGCATGCTAAGGAAATCAGGGCTGGGAGTGTGTCTGTGTGTGTGTCTCTTACACCTCTCCCCAAATTCAGCTCCCACGGCTCAACGGGCTTAGCTGCTTTCATGTAGAGAAGATGAATAAGAAAAATTGTCCAAGTTAATCTTGACTGGAGCTGGGGGAGGTCTTGAAAAGACCTTGAAAACGCTTTTGCTTGCACTTGCTGTTCAGGGATGGATGGTGGATTGACAGCACTGGATCAAGTTGTGTGTTCAAAGGCTGACCTGGAGCTGAGGGTTGCTCTCAGATTAAGACAAGAGCAGCTCCCCTGAAGCTCTCCCCTGTGGCTCCCAGCACTACTGGAAATGCTTCCCAGGTCCTGATTCACTGCAGGAGGTCTAGGGCCATCAAGCACTTTTGTTATTCCAGGACAGAGAAGGTTTGATCTGCACAAGGTACAGATGGTTAAAAACCGTCTTTTCCTTCTCTTTTCCTTCTTCACCAATAATTGCCTCTAGGTAACAATAAAAACAGCAAAACCCTCCCAGTCAGAGTAATTGCTTTGCCAACAGGGAAACTGGCTCAAGCTGAGGTTGTCTGAGATGTGGTGGGAGCCACAAGTATGTTCCCCACCTTTGGCAGGAGTAACTATCCAAAATTTCCCTAAGGTGGTCCTGGAGAGCATATTCCCGCTCATCCTACAGGGACCATCCACTTGGATGACATGCTGAGTTTCTCCCTGGGTATAGGGGAAGGTATTTAAAACACTGGCATTACACTCTTACTGCTTCTCATTGTATTTTTAACTTAAATTGGTTTTATTCCACAGGAGATATGAGAGTCTGTGCTGGCAGGGAGAGCTTGTGCTGAGCTGCAGGAAGAGTCTCATCTCCATGTATTCCTCATGCTCATCTTTCAGACAAGTGACTGTGGAGTAAGACCCCACAGACAACACAGCTCCAGAGAAAATGGTTACAGCAGATCTTTCTGAAAGCACTCTCCATGGATTGAGGAAAATGAGGGAAATGCCAGAGGGAGAAGGGAGATGGGGGAGGGGGGACATTCTCTCCAGGGCTCACAAGCAGCAGGATTTCCACTAGTTTTTATAACTTTAATTTCACTTGGGTTGACAGAACTGGTTGCACTGTACACACGAGATGTTTTGCTGTGGCAACTGTTGCTGCTGGTTGTGGTTTTTGCCTCTGTGTTTTTTGCCTGTGAGTACATGGGACACTCTCCATCCTGAGCTGGGGACCACAGCCCCTCTGGGGCTGCAGGAAACAGACCTTAGCTGCTCTGTGCATACAAACAAAATGTGATTTCTAGGCTCACACTGATGGATAGACTCATATTTGATCCATTAGAAAGGCTGAGTCAGGCAAAACATGGTGTCTTCACATGGCTTGCTCAGGTCTCATCCTGTCTGTGCACTCCCAAAGCCCTTTAAATTATGGGAAGGAGCTGTGAAAATAGGCAAAAGCTGATAATGACTCTTACACCCAGTATATTAGAAGATATAGAATATATTAGAAGATTCTAGGATCTGTGCTCCTTTGGAGCTCTCCTCAACACCCAGGGTCTCATCATCTTCTGGGTTATCAGAGCAGCTCTGTCAATAATGGCCAAACGAGGCTAAACTGTCTCCTTGTTTCCATAGTGACATTTCTGCCTGCATGAGTAATGTTGGGCTCTTCTTTATACACTCAAAACACAAAACAAAGAGAAAGTATAACAGGCAATGTAACTACTGTGCATCAAGTGGATGTCCTAGCTGGGACCAATGTTGCTGCATCCATAGGGACAGCTCTGTACAAACCTGCCTTCCTGGGGAAGGGCAGCCACACAGATTTCTGTCCCCCATTTTCTGGTGTATAAATACCTGAGGAAGCAAACTGTGCTCAGCTTTGTTTCCCAGCTTGCTAATGGTATCTGCCCAAAGGACAGGCTGCCCTATTTTGAGAGCATCAAATAACCAAAATAACCTCAGAGTACAGTGACTAGGAGCTTTGATGTGGACCAGCACAAGAGCATTGGTGGGTCTCTGTGTCCATCCAGATGTCACTCTGAACCTCAGTGCTTCCCAGTCTTTCAAATGGGAAAAATCTACTTTTCAGAGAAAACCTCTGTGACTCTTCTGATGTCTCTGCTCTTAGGGTTAGGTCCTTGCTACTAAATCTAAGTTTGGGTTTACCAGTAGAAGTGGTTCAGTCCAGGTTCAGTGGTTCAGACATCTCTGGTCTTCATGGTGTCCTGTATCAGCAGCGTGGTCAATGCTGTGCTCTGCTGCCCCTCCCAGTTCAGTGAGAGCTGTAACCACACCACGACTTTAACCTTGTGCAAGTTAGGGAAAAAAGAACAACTTGTGGTTCCATATGTTTTACCAAATTCACGTTCTCTAGCTGCAAAAGAGACACCACTGCTGAAGAACAAATGGCCAGGGTCTGGTGATCAACATGATGAATTTGGCCACATGTGCTGTGTTTGTTCAGTGGAGTATAGTTGTCAAATAATGCGCTTCCAGGCTCTGTGAAGCAAATTAATTTTGTATCCTTTAATCAAAAAACCCTTATATTTCTCAAAACAATACCCTCTTTTCCTCCCCTGAGGGTCCTGCAGAGCATAAAGCAATGCACAGAAAGGAGAGAAATAGATGGAGAAAATAAACGTAGTGACAACATGACAAATCTTTATAATCTGGGAGAAATTTCTGTCGTTTTTTATTGCCACATGAATCTGAGCCTGGAGTTCTGTTATCTGCTGTGGTAAATAAGGATGAATTAATGCAAAAAAAAGAAGTGTATTTATAGCATGAATATACTGCTGAGTAATACAGTGGGCTTTGCTGCTTGGGAACACAGAGACCAAGTCTTATTCCAATGGAACACTTTTGCAACTCTGCCAAGTGCATCCTGCTGACACATCCTAAATCCATGAACAGCCAGGGCCATCAGATTGCCCATGTGGGAGTCAATCAAGACTCCAGAATGGAAGATAACAAGTAGATAATCAGTTTTTTAAAAATGGGGTTTTTTAGCAAATATGTGAATTTGCAGTGGAACTCCTTGCCATGGGATGCTGCAGGTTCTAGAAGACTACAGAATTTGAAAACAAGCGGGGAAAGTTAGAGAAAGAAAACATCATTGAGGGATCTAAAATACATCTCTGGACTGGGAAGTGCCAGGGCTGAAAGCTGTAGGAGTTTGGAAGCATCTCCTAGGAAGGTGTTTCTGCCTGCTTGCCCTATTTTTAATCTCTCTGGTCTGCTAGTCTGGTGTCCAGCATGGTCCAGCATGGACATTGCTAACTTAATAGCCTCTGTCACTTGTGCTGCACATAACCAAGATGGACCTAAAATGGCAAGAAATGGTGGAATTTATCACCCCTAAGTATTCAGACCTTTCTGATTCAGGGACAAAGAGAACAAGGACTTTGGGTTAAATTGATGAGAACCCTGATGCAGATAAGGCATTAATATCTTTAGTATCATGCCAAGGAGACCAGATGTGAGCAGGATTTGAATATGTGATGTCTAAAGCAGTGATGCCTTGATCTCTTATGTAGTGACTTGAGAGTGACCTTAGAGGAAGCATAGACCCAGCATCTTGGTGTTTCTTAACAGAGATGAGCTCAGTTTTTAACAAGCTGACCTCTCCCCAGAACAGTTTTCCACACAAGCTATACTGCAGGTGTCTTTATATTTGTTTGCTGTGATGAAGCTTCCCTAGGTCTCAGCCAGGTACAGTTTTGGGGGTTTGTAGTCCTGCTGTCTCAACAGTCTCATCTGGATGAATAAGAAAAATGAACACATCTCTTATTCTGGCGTATTGGAGAGAATGAAAATCAGCTAAATGGCCTCTCTGTGTATTCCAAACAAATTCCTGTTTTCTTATGGAGTGGCTGAAAGCAGATCTTGTTTAGGCCAGTGTCTACCCAAAGAACAAGCTAAGAGGTAGGGTAAGAGAAAGGAAAATGAATACATTTTCAAAGTACTAGTTTTGTGTATCACAAATTCATAAATCTCCCCTTGCCCCTGGGAGGAGCAGACTCATCACTGGTTACATTCCTGTCTGTATCACTTCCCAACCACCTTTATCTCATGGCTACATAAATAGAGTTCATGCCCTCAAGGGAGAGTCACAGTGGTATTTTGGCTTCCCTGCTCCCTCAGACCTGATCCTGATCCAGATTAGGGGATGCACTTCAGTAAATACCTGATTTTCAGCAAGTGCAATAACTCCAGTGGGACTCCTCCTGTGCCAAGCATCAGACAGGTACCTGAGTATCTCAGAGATGCAAGAAATGCAGTTTTTTCTTTGTGCAGAAATGAAACATGTGCAGGCAAAAACAGTTCAGCATTTCCTGTACACCTGAACTGGCAATGGGCATTTTGTCAGGAATGACATCTATCCCTGCACACCACCTGAAAGAGGTATATTTGTCCACAGAATTTTTAAGCCTAGATTTCAAGCATTGTGTGAAGGTAGAAAGTCCTTCAAGGCTGTTGAGCAACTCTTTTGCTGCCTCCAAAGAACTCTCAATAAAAAGCAGCTATAATAATCCTTGCAGAAACACCAGCACTGGCTGTGAATATTTGAAGATGCATCTTTGGGTCTTTGCCAATGGCAAGGTCAGACACTGCTGGATGAGATCCGTCTGCTCCCGGGCATTGGGTCAGATCTGCCATCAACAAATGGGATGGGGAGAAGGTCTGGGAGTGCCAGCTGGTGCCAGCTCATTTCCTGCTGGCAAAATCACCTCAGCATAGAGAGAGTCTCATTTTCATAACAGTGAGAGAGGGTCTCACTACTAGGGAGCAAAGAAGACGTTAAAGCACCAAGTTATCACTTATTACAGTTACATTTATATATAAAATTATGGATTCAAACCTATCCATGAGGTCTACGAAGAATAACAGATAAATGCAGACTATGCTCTGCTTTCACTTTTTCAGATGAATGTTTCTTTTCATACCAAGCATATGGTGCACTAGATTTCAAGTCCCATTGATAAAGACTCTAATCTCTGTCATGTCTCTATTATATTTTTCCATTTTCTGCTGAGTTGGAAAATGGCATTGCATACCATCTGTCAGCATGATCATAGTGCAATTTGCAGAAGTTTCAGACCAGTACAGTGCTAGTGGCAGCTCCCTGTTTTCCTCCAGACTCAGGTTCTTATGGAAACAATATAGCCCCATTAAACAGTTACTTCACAAACATAAACTCATTTGTGCAGCATGCTAATGGCAATGATGCAAATGAATCTGTCATGTTGGTAGCTACTATCCCTAACCACCCTATTCATGAATATATGGTAATTAAGCTATTGCTGCAAATGTAACTGTGTCAGCACTACTAAATTAAGGGCTGTACTGTAAATAAAAATGGGGTCATAAAAAGGAAAGAAGGCAGTAAAAGATAATGGATAGAAAAACTAAGGGCAAAGTAGTGGAGGCTTTGCACAAGCAAAGGAAATAATTGTAAAGGTTCCTACTGAAGGATCTATTTTGATACCATGATGTGAAATTGCAGATAGATGCTGATTCCTTATAAGAATAGTTTTTTGTCCTCAAATGCAATATTAAATCCCATGACACTAACAGGTTTTCAATAAAACTGAAAAGTGATCATCAACATATTACCTCTCTACTGTGACTCCATCTCTGAGCACGTTAATAACTGGGTAAAGTGTGAACATGTGACTTAATGAACTCCTTTTGTAAAATTTGCCACAGGAAAAATAAGATGTTCCTATTCCCAACGAATAACTTGCAGTCTGAACTATGCAAAGTCAGGGGCTTTCTTATTTGGTAAACTTGATCCCCAGTGCAGCCAGTTTTAGAAGGCAAACAAAATTATTCTCACACGAAAAACCATATTTCCTTTAAGTAGAAGAGAAATTGGGTATTGGTTGCAGAAACAACTTTGTTACACAAATGTAAATCACAAGAAACACCACTGAAATCAATATTTTATTTAGGCTCAACCTGTGTGTAAATGATATCAGAGTCTGGTTGCAGGTCACCAGCTCCAGAGGACACCAGCAGTCTCACTGGTGGGACCTGGGCAATCTTCAGTATGAAAGACTTGAGGGTTGAAGAAACAAAAGACAAAATCCTGAACTAAAATACATGTATTTGCTGAGGGGGAAAGAGAAAGGATGGGAATTATTCCACTTTGGGAGGTGATACACAGATGCACAGAAGAATGGACATGAACCATTTGTTGCCTATTCTGCATTTGCAGATTTTTCCTGAGTCTGTGATTTTCAGGGTGTGTAAAACCAAAGAGCACAAGGAACAAAACTGCAGGACACTGCACATGAAGAAAGCTGCTGCCTGTAAATTAGTCTGGGAGATGCACAGAGGATAAACAGCCCTGAAGATGGCACACAGGGAGCTTTATCTGTACTGTGAGAGTTTTCTCCACTGTGTCAGATAGAGGAAGTTTATCTTCCTCTAAGGGCTTTAATCCCTCCTGCTCCAGCACAGAAGCTGATTGCCAGCAGAGACTGGAGGATGCTTTTTTCCCAGGCTGTTTATTCCCCTTACATCCAGAATGTGTTTTTCTGCCTTTTTTCCTCTAGCTCAGCTAGAACAGAGCCCTGACATGGATAGGGGACTGAATTTGAGATCCCCAATATGCAAATCCTAATTGAATACAGATGAGACTACACTGCATTTGTATATAATTTGTATATATACAAATTATATTGGGACAGGCACAGTATATAGCTATGTGGTTCCACAGCATCTTGAGATATTGTCTGGGAAGTTCTAGCTGAACTCTCCAATCCACAGCACTGGGCAGCCACGACCCACAGCAGATCTCCTTCTTTTTTTTCCCCTTACCTTTGCTTTGACAGTGCTGAGGGTTTGAACCAGAGTCAACTGTGGATTTTGCAATGACCCCTCCATTTCTAAAGTGCTGGGCACAAACCACCCAGTACAGAAGGGATCACCTTCCAACTTGGCATTTCAAGCAGTTTGCTCTCCAAATTCCCATGCCTGTCTTGCCTCTGGGGTCTTCCCTGGGTTCATCCCAAAGTTGTGGATGGGGAATACGATGCCAGGGGAAACATGCTGCAGCTGCTGCAGGTACAGATGACAGCAAACCTTTCCCACTGCCCTCTCAGATGTGCATTTGAGAGCATTTGCTTTTGCCCAGCTGACAAGGGATGAAAGCAGTGACTTTGCCAGTAAGTTTCCAGCTCTATCTACAGATTTCAGTGGTTTTATTGAAATGCAGGGTGGCTCAGAGTTGCCAGGGAAAGGAAGCCTGTGAACCAAGGACCAAACATAGCAAAAATAATGTGAGGCAGTGATGGAATGTAAAATAGTTCCAGTCATTTAATGCAAAGTAAACCATGACTAGCATCAGAGTATTTATATATAGAATCTTAGAATCACAAAATGGTTTGAGTTGGAAGGAACCTTAAAGCTCATCTTGTTTCACCCCCTGTCATGGGAAGGGACACTTTCCACTAGACCACGTTGCTCCAAACTCTGTCCAACCTGGTCCTGAACACACCCAGGGATCAGGCAGCCACAGCTTTGTGCTCCAGCGCCCCACAACCCTCACAGGAAAGAATTTCTTCCTAATATCTGAAACTATCCTTCTTAAAGAATTAAAAATTGCATGCTAAGGGAAAGACCAGGTTTGAACACAGATATCCAGGGCAAGAGAGCATAAGACTTGAAAGGTGTTCATCCTAAAGGCTAAAATTAGAGGTGAATTGTGGGAAGATGCAGTTAAACCCCTTTGGTCTCATACAAATAGCTGCACATACCTGAGTGTCACTCGCTGCCGCACCCTCCACAGTTCCCTGGCACTGTGTGCAGTTACAGCACACTATTCCCAGGATATTTATTTCCAGTTTGAGGCCTTTGCTTCCTTTCTGACAGTTCAAACATGTACTAAACCCACGTGTGTGCCTGTGGGGGGAATTGATGGGGCATTTCTGAGAACAGACATCGGGTGACCCAGCGTGAGCTCTGCCAGTGGGTGCAGGGAAGCTGTGCTGGGACCAACACGTCCTGCAGAGCTCCACACATGGACCACACGCACCGGGAGTGCTTAGGAGGGCTCAGCAAATACATTGCGCCCTCTGTTTGCAGGGAGAGAGAGGCACACTCGCAGAAGGAGCAAATGGCATCGATGTGGCTGCTGCTGGAGTTCATCTATCTCCTGCCAGCTCCTGCAGGTACCAGCGCTTGTGAAATGATGCAGCTCAACGTCAGCCTTGCCAGAAAATACCCGTCATGGTCTGGGCAGCCAAACAGCCCGAGGGTGCCTCTGTCTGCAGGCAGGAAACAAAGGTGTGAATTCTGTGTTAGCAAAATGGAAAAAGGACCATGAGCCTGACAAATAAATGGAGACAATTGCTCTTGGGCAAAGGAGATGAGGAAGGGGCTGGAGCATGAGTCTCATGAGGAGAGGCTGAGGGAAGTGGGGGTGCTCAGCCTGGAGAAAAGGAGGGTCAGGGGGAACCTCATTTCCCTCTGCAGCTCCCTGACAGGAGTTTGGAGCCAGGTGAGGTTGGTCTCTTTTCCCAGGTAACAAGTGACATGACAAGAGCAAACAGCCTCAAATTGCAACAGGGGAGGTTTAGGCTGGACATCAGGAAAAATTTCTTCACCAAAAGGATTGTCAAGCCCTAGCACAGGCTGGCCAGGGAAGTGGTATAATCACTATATCTGGAAGTGGTCAAAAGGTGTGTGGATACAGGACTTGGGGACTTGGTTTAGTGGTGAACATGGTGGTATTGGCTTAGTGGTTGGACTCGATGACCTCAGTGATTCTGTGACCCTATAGTCCATTGCAGAACAGAAGGAATATTGGGACAATGGGAATTACATTAAGTTTCCTGTACAGTTTGGTGGCAGCAGCAGGTGTAAGTCCTGAGGCCTGATCTTCCCCTGACGTGAATTGGTGCTCTGCTACTAACTTGGACCAAGCTGTCCTGACCATGCACCAGTGGAGCAGCTGGCCTGGGGTGTTTGCTCAGTATGTGCTCACTGGAGCAAAAAAAAAAAAGATAGACTGCAAAATAAGGCTAATAAAGGTAATCCAGAGAAAAATTAAAACTACTGAAGAGGAGGTGTAGAAATCTGCTCGAGTCTGCATCACCAGCTGTAGCTCCAAACATCTTGTCAAGTTATATTTCATCAAGCTGCACCACTTCTTGCAAAGCCAAGTGGAATGGCAGCCCTGCAGGGATCACCCGCTGCCCAGTAAGCAATGAAGAGATTCTGAAGTGCAAAAAGTTGAAAAGAAAAAGATTTCCAGTTTCCTACTTTAACTTCCATGTTCTGATGACCTGAAGTCATCTAAGGCAGAGATTTAAAAAAAATAAATAAAAAAATTATGGCATTTTCTTAAGGGACAAATTATTTTTAGCCATGGAGATTTAAAGCTCTCTCCAAGTTCCTGAACTTTCAAAACTTTTCTTCACTAAGGAGCTTCACAACAAAGTGGGTTCTCTTTTTCCCAAGTTTTCAACTGATCTAATTAAAACATGGAAAATTTCCCTGTCTGCATGAAGGGAGGAATTCATATAGGGAATACAGTGGGATAAAAAGGCATTTTCCAGAGGCTTTATTTCTAAGGATAACTGCTTCCCTTTCCATTTTTAGGGCTCAGCAACTGTCCTGTTTCAGCTTGTGGCAAAGAAATGGGAAATAAACAGTTGTGTCCATTTTAATTGTTATTGTTCTTGAGATTGCTGGCACCAGGCAGCTTTTGTGAGACTAAATGGGTCGTCAGTGCCCTGCTGGGCGTGATTCTGACTGAAACTGATATCACTGCCAGAGCTTGGTGTATGTGGGAATGTGGTCCCTGACATTTAATTTAGTTCAGGTGGCTCCAGAGGGGTGAATTCCCAAAGGGAACTTACGGGTACATGGAATTATACAATCACTCAGGTGGCTCCAAAGGATTGACTTCCCAAACGGGATATAGATATATATTCTTTTTTAATGGAGCTTGGATTAGTATGGCTCTTTAAACATGACCCTGTTTTTTAATCACATGCATTTCTGGGATTTTGGGGGTGTTTGTGAATGCAGCTCCCTTCTGCCCAGCACCCTGTCCCAGCCAGGGGACAGAGGCAGCTCACAGGGTGGCTGTGCCACCAGCATCAGCTTTTCCTGTTATCCCCTGGGATGGCATAACACCCTTTAACATGTGCACTGTTTGCTCTTCCAGACTGTGGTCACCCTGTAAGAGGCAGAACCCAGGGCCAGGATTTGCACTAAAATACAGGAGAATAAACACCCTATAGAGAGTAGAAGAGATGATATTAATAACACCACTCAGAAGGGATGGCTAGAGAAGCCCTGACCTATATTGTCACTATAAAATGACCTTCTTTCTCACTAAAACTATTTTCTGTCCACAATCTGAACCCAATCTTTTCTGCTAAAGGAACTCTTTTCTTGGGCTCAAGGCCATGCCCTGGCAGTAAATTCAGCTCATCCCACTGCAACAGGGACAAATGGACATATTTACAAAGCCAACTGCACCCACTCAGCATGTACAGTGGAGCAAAACCCCTGCAGCAGCTCCTTTCATGTTCCAGCCTTTGGATTTCAAACCTAAACTCTAAGCACAGGTTGACCAAATCTGAGCAAGAAGAACATGGTTTTATGTTCTTGGACTGACACAGAACACAGGCAGAAGTTTTGAATAAATGATTTGCTGTGAATTATTTACGCGTTGCTACTCAGAAGCTCAGAGGACAAGGAGGGCATCTCAGCATTTGCACGATAAAACCTGGAGTTGACTCCAGTGCTGTTTGCAGGGGCAGAAGTGTTTGCCCTGATGCTCTGACTGATTTAGCAGCTGTGTTCCTGGCATAGCTGCCAGTGGGGTCTGGCACTTTGAGCCACGAAACCCATTGTCTGCTCAATGCTTTTGTGCCCCATTAAAGCCATTGTTGCATTTCACCTTAGAGGTGGGTGCATCTCTGGGACTGAAAAAGTGTTCCCTGTGCACAGGCTGTAGCATGTAAACTGTTTCCTTATGAGAAGTGTGAGTGAGGAGCAGCAGGTTCAGACTGTATGTATTATTCACCTTTTAATAATGTCTCAGCAAAGCTTAGGGGAGCTTGGTGACAATTTGGATCATTAAAAGGGCAAGACGTGGCTTTGACTTGTCTATAAGGCAAATTACAAACTGGTCTTCAGCGTAAAATCTCAGTTGCGAGCATGAAGTGGTAAGAAAGGCTCACTGTAGCAATAATGGTGCTTAAAAAGGAAAAACAATTTAATACCACAGTGTTGTGCCCATGACAGGACCCCAGCATGGGGAACATGCTCCCACGTGGGTGCTGTCAAGGGTGTGATCCTCTCTGTAGTGGATCTGGCTGTGGGCACGTCACAGTGTGGAGGCAGGATTGGTGTGACCGCTGCAGCTGGATTTCCTCTCTCCTGGTGTAAGGAAAACACTGTGCTCAGCTTGAGGTGCAGAAAGGGATAAAGTGAATCCCAGTATAACCAGTGGTGCCTGGAGGGAGTCGGCAGGAAAACAAAGGAGGAAAAGGCCCTGCTGGCCATAGTGAAGCTATCCTGGCCAGGGCAACGATAAGAGCTGGATTTCACTGGATTCAATCTGTCAATAAAAAAGTTAAGAGCCTTTCTCAGTTGGTGCTTGTGTGTCAAAGTGTCTGGGAAACAAGAGGGAGATAGACTCAGAGCACTGGAATGCCTGGAGAGTTCTGGTCAAGAGCTGGTCCCTGGCCTGGCTGTCCCTCAGTGCTGTGCCTGCAGGTACTAAGGGCCCTGGGACACACACACCTCAGCCTCCCATGGACCAAGCTGCTGTGGGAACAACTCCACACCCCAGCCAGGCCCTGAGGGGTGTGAGGCAATGCATGGGGGGGGTTGGATGTGGAGGTGGGGGTGTGGGTGTTAGAGTTTAAGCCCAGCCAGCAACAAAGTACCATGCAGCCACTCACCTACACACACTCCCCCACTGGGACGGGGAGGAGAATTAGAAAGAAGGCAAAACGTGTGGGCTGAGATAAAGCCAGCTTAATAATTGAAATAAAATATTATAATAATAATCATCATCAGACAATTGTAATGAAAAGAAAGATAACAAAACAGGTACAAGAATAAAACCCAAGAAAGAGAAGTGATGGATGTACAATACAGTCACTCACCACTTGCTGACCAATGCCCAGCCTGTTCCCTATAAGTGACTGATGACCCCGGCCAGCTCTCCTAGTTTCTATACTGGGCAAAACCACTCTATGGAATCAAACATCCCTTTGGCCAGTTTAGGTNACCATGCAGCCACTCACCTACACACACTCCCCCACTGGGACGGGGAGGAGAATTAGAAAGAAGGCAAAACGTGTGGGCTGAGATAAAGCCAGCTTAATAATTGAAATAAAATATTATAATAATAATCATCATCAGACAATTGTAATGAAAAGAAAGATAACAAAACAGGTACAAGAATAAAACCCAAGAAAGAGAAGTGATGGATGTACAATAGAGTCACTCACCACTTGCTGACCAATGCCCAGCCTGTTCCCTATAAGTGACTGATGACCCCGGCCAGCTCTCCTAGTTTCTATACTGGGCAAAACCACTCTATGGAATCAAACATCCCTTTGGCCAGTTTAGGTCAGCTGTCCTGCCCGTGCTCCCTCCCAGCTCCCTGTGCACCTCCTTGCTGGCAGAGAATGGGACACGGAGCTGTCCTTGGCTTTGGGTGAGCCCTGCTCAGCAACAACTACAACATCGGGGTGTGACCAACACAATCCTCACACTGACTCCAACACACATCCCTACACCAGCTACTGTATCTGTGTGTGTGGGGCGGGTGTGTCTCTGTGTGTGCGGGGCGGGTGTATTGGGGTGTGCGGGGC